>JADBJO010003362.1:183082-195582 GCA_016801955.1 Conus betulinus | reverse complement strand
AAAAAAAAAAAAAAAAAAAAAAAATGTGTTGAAATACTTACGAACAAAATTCTAAGTAAACATCAGGAAAGAAGACATTAACACATATGAATAACTATATTCCGGAAAAGGATGCATTCAACCCTATGAAAGGAGAAGTCGTACGACGACGTAATTCTGTAAGAAAGAAAATACGTTAAAACCTGTGAAAGAATAGTTCCAATCATATAATCACAAAGGCACTGAATCGTGCAAAAGAGGATACAAAAGCCATGAAACCAATAATAAACACGAGAAACTCTGTGAAAAGGTAATACTAAACCTTAGAGCTAAGAACAATACAGGGGACAAAAGGACACTGAATTCGATAGAAAGAGACACACTAAGTCATCACAAAAAAGACACTGGGCCCTTTGTAAAGAGGACGCTAAACTCTATGCAAGAAAGGCATTCTATGTGTGAAAGGACAACAGACCATGGAAAAGAAGATGGCAAACACCATTAAAAGACAATAGTTCATATGAAAGAACACAACACAAAGGGTCATTTAAAAGCAAGATTGGACATAAAATTCATACGAAAGGAAGAGCATAAACTTACAGAAGGGGACACTACACACCAAGAATGAACAATACACTGAATCTATGAAAGACAGAAACACGAGCCCATGTGAAAAAAAGAGAGAGCCATGTGAAAGGACAGAACACTAGCTCCTACGAAAGGAGAGGACGCTAACCCCTATGAAAGGAGTGAACACTAGCTCCTGTGAAAGAAGTCTCCAACCCTTATGAAAGGAATGACACACTAGCCCAAAGAAGAGGAGAGAACACTAGCTCCTATGACAGAAGAGGACGCTAACCCCTATAAAAGGACGGAACAATAGAACACTAGCTTCTGTGAAAGAATAGGAGGCAAAAACCTCTAAAAGGAGAGAACACTAACCCTTGTGAAAAAGAGGGCGCTAACCCCTATGATAGGATACAACGCTAGCCCCTGTGAAAGAAGAGGACTCTATCCCTATGAAAGGAAGGAACACAAGCCCCTATGAAAGAAAGGACCACAGTTCTGTGAAAGAAGAGGAAACTAACCTTTATGAAAGGACTCAATTCTATTCTAAGAAAAAACGTTCTGAAAAGGGTATTCAATTCTATAAAAGAATACTAAATAATGTATGAAAGTAGACGAAAGAGAAGAAAAGCTGAACCCAATGAAAGGAGAACACCATGCCATACGAGACGACACTTAACCAGGGACAGAAACTGGACCGTAAATCTGTGGAAGAAAGGGGATCTTAAATGAGGCAGAGAGCACTGAACAGTAAGTACTAAACAAGTAACGTTAATCTTGCTTCCCCTTGAAGAAATAAATGCATGTGTATTTGTTTCATCACGGGGGGAGCAACAGCTTCCCTCCGTGCGTATCACTTCATGTGGAAGAAAGTTGCTGAGTCCTAATAAAAGGATCCGCATGCAGACTCCTCAATGCCATGTCAGTCTTTCTGTGGAATGTGGACTACTCAGACAAGGAGGAACTAGGTGCGCACAAAGGAAATAGTTCTGGAACAGGATCAAAGACTTCCTCAGCAGCTCTGCAGCAAAACCCCCAAAGATCTGAAAACATGCATCCGTGTTCCAGATCTCTGAAACATGAGGCCTGCGACATCACTGAAGGGATCGTTTGATACTTTCGTGAACCATCCACTTGGGTGCCTACTGTTTTGCATCCTTGTTTCAACTGAAGACTGACATAGGAAACAAGAGCATCCATGGCGATCATACAAAAGAGGAATATAAACTAGGAATGACATAGCCATTAAACCATGGGAAAGAAAACACTAAAACCTAGAAAGGAAGAAGTCGCCAAGTCCTGGGAGAGAAAAATACACCAAATCCTGGAAAATTTGAAGACACAAAACACTGGGAAAAAAGGACATTAAACCTTAGAAAGAATTGAATATTATTACTACATGGAACCATGGCGACGAAGGAAACACCCAACCAAGGGAGAGAAGGCGATGACTCCTGGGACAGGGGTGGTGGTGGTGGTGTTAGTGTGGTGGTGGAGGTGTGATTGTGGTGTTGTGGTGTGGTGGAGGGTGTGTGGTGGTGGGGGAGGTGTAGTGGTGGTGGTGTGCTGTTTTGGTGGTGTGGTGGTGGGGGTGTTGTTTATGGTGTTGTGGTGTGCTGTGTTGGGGTGGTGTGTTTTGGTGGTGTATAGTTTGTTGTTTATAGTGTGCAGTGATTGTGTTAATGATCGTGGTGTTGTGGTGGTATGATGGGGTGGTGGGGTTGGTGTGAGGTTGTGGTGGTTGTATGGTGATAGTTGTGGTGTTGGTGTTGTGGTGGTAATTGTAGTGGTGTGGTTGAGTGGGGTCGTGGCAGAGTGGTGGTCGTGCACTGGGCCAGTTTGGCCTAGGATAGGGTAGGGTCAGGGAAGGTCAGTGAGGGTAGAAGAGGGTCAATCTGGCCTGCGCGATTTGGCCTTGGCTGGCCTGGGCCTAAGCTTGCTAGGTCTGGACCCTGGCCATGGGGTAGGGTGGATAGGGTAGGGTCGAGAAGGGTCAGCCTTGCCTTGGCCACCTAGCCTGAGCCAGTTTCACCTGGGCTGGCCTGGGAATCTAGGGTGAGAACAAGAGCAGTAAAACACTTCTTGTTCAAATGACCACCTTTCCCAGACACATGAACAATCTGACCCCCAGCTGGACGATGACCGATCCACGGATACCTCCAAATCTATTGCCTCACAATCATGTCATAAAAAGATAAACATCCCCTGCACACTGGTCCCAGGGTGCACAGCAACTCCTTCAACTGCATCCATCTATGGAACACAACAAAAGGCAGCCAGCAACTCTGATTCCCGGGAACATCACCCTGACTGATGAATCACCAGAAATAAATGTACATATACATCTATATATAAATATTTCTCTAGCCAGGCTTCTTTAGTACCCCCTGCCCCTTCCTCTGCTCCCCACTTATTTAACTAATCCAACACAACATCCAGTCACTAACAAAACTAAAGGCATGCAGTGGCGTTGTTGAAAGATCCGTGTGGAAGAGAGACCCGATTTGTAACACGAATCGCGAATCAGCCACGAATCAGGGGCGAAATTTAGACATCCTCGACAGGAACACGACCGACGTTAAAGCCTATACTGAAGCCAGTTCCACGGGACCTCCTGTGTGAACTCCATGCTGATATGACCGCCATGACAGGTTCTCTGCAAAACAAGGGGTACTCAGACAGTACCAGGGGATCCCAAGAGACACTTCAGGAAATGCATGCCTTTCCTGAAGCATCTCGTCTGGTACCACTGTTCTGTACCTTTGGTCCGCAGACAACTGTCACAGAAACCAGAGAAGCAGCCATGTGTCACACAGGAAGGCCAGTGGCACTCTTCTCTATGTACTACAGCTCTGACACCTCCAGTATCCCTACACCCTGATAAGCTCCCACGCGCAGGAGCCGGTCAAGCTGATGCCACCGCAAAATGGATCTCATGGTAAGCCAGTTCGATCCATTCAGACCGTGTTATCTAAATACTCCAACCAGAGATATTTTTCTGTATATGTCTCCGACTACGCGGCGCCAAAGTTTCTTATCCACACAGAAGTTCAACACCGCAGCATCCTGCACACTTTCAGTCTTGCCAGGAGCTAAATGATGCGCTGGAATGGGCCTCCCCCTAACCCCTACCTCCCCCCCCCCCCCCCCCCCCAAGCTACTAAAGCCTAGCCAAAGCCACCATTCTGCACTAGACTCCCTGTCCTAACAACCCACCATCCAAGGTGACAAGCCACCTGGGAGTCGAAGTTTCTGAACACCTTCTGCTGTATCCCACAGACAGATGTAGTCAAAGAAGGCACCGTACACTGTGGTTCCTGCTTACAGAAGACCCCACCGATCCATGACAGACTGTGAGGCAACAGAATGTGCAGATCTGCGCAAAACGTGGCAATGACAAAATGAAAACCACACTTCACGCATCAAAAGAAAGCAACCACTGCCGGAGAGCCTCTTCAAGACTTCCCACAGACCTCGGTACAAGCACCAATGCGAAGTGCTGGACAATAAACACCCCCTAGGTCTGAACGTTGGACACGCATATTTCAGTTCAGACCTCAACACACACGGCCAAACAGGCCTTAGTGTAAAATACCAGAGTCCCCACTCTTGTGAACCCCGGTTTATCGTCTCATTCAAAGGACTGTAAGGGAGATGGAGTCAGAACCAATGCCAACTCCCAGTGAAAAATCCCCCTGGACCGAAACGGCCCGGCGGAGATTTCATCCACCCCAGGATCACCAAGATTACGAGTCCGGCGCTCTACCGCTGAGCTATTCCGACCCCCCTGGTATGGTGTGGTGTGTCTTTGTGTGTTGTGTTTCTGGTGTGGTGTGGTGTAATGTAATGTTTTTTGTGGTGTGGGGTGGGTGGGGTGTTTTTTTGAGGATGTGGTGTGTTGGGGGTGTGGGGTTCTGTGCTGTGGAGTGGTGTGGTGTGTGTGTGTGTGTGTGTGTGTGCATTGTGCACTGTGTTGGTGTGTGTGTGTGTGTTGTGTGTGTGATGTTGTGTGTTGTAGTGTGGTGTGTGTCGTGTTTTGTGTGTGAAGTGGGAGTGATGTGTGTGTGTGGTGTGTTGTGGTGTGGTGAGGGTGTGGTGGGGGTGCTGTGTTGTGGTCGGGGTGTGATGGGGGGGGGTGTTGTGGTGGGGGAAAGAGGGCACTGAATCCTTAAAACGAAGAAAGACTAAACACTGTGGAATAAAGAAGGCGCTAGTACTGCCGACGTTGTGGGCATAAAGCCTGGGAAAGAAGGCATGGACCCTGGGAAAGGGCAGAACACTAAATCCTGGTAAAAGAAAAACGCACTAAACCCAGGAAAAAAGACTCGTGATCTTAGAGAGAAGAACCCTGGGAAAGAACGTGGCACTAAATCCTAGGAAAGAAGAAGACATAATACTCTGAGAAAGAAAACCCAAAATCCTGGAAAAGACGCACAGAGAGAATCACTGAAGACTAGAAAGTTAGGAAAGGTACACCCCAATTAAAAAAAAGACGAGCATCAGCTGTTGAAAAATATGGGACACTAGTTCCTGAAGAAAAGGGACATAAACATCTGTGAATCAAGAAAACACTAAACCCTGAATAAGAAGACTAGCAGCTCAGAACGAAGAAGATTCTAGTACTGCAGAAAGGAGGTTTCAGACTTGTGAGTGTCGAAAATATACCCCCTGTAAAAGACAGAACTTTTGTGAGGAAAGGCGATGCTAAACTCTGGGAAAGAAGACAATAAATCCTGGGATAGAAGACGACACAACTCTACACAAGGAAACACTAAACTCTGTGACATCTCACATAACTATAACTAAAGGAAAAGACGACGCACGGAAAGAATCGCTGAAGACTAGAAAGTTAGGAAAGGTACACCCCAATTGTGGAAAAGGACGAACATCAAGCTGTGGAAAATATGGGACACTAGTTCCTGAAGAAAAGGACATAAACATCTGTGAATCAAGAAAACACTACCTAGCCTGAATACGACGACTAGCATCTGAGATCGAATAAAATTCTAGTACCGCAGAAAAGCAGATTTCAAACTTGTGAGTGTCGAAAATATACCACCTGTAGAAGACAGTAGAACTTTTTTGAGAGGAAAGGCGATACTAAACTCAGGGAAAGAAGACAATGAAATGAATCCTGGGATAGAAGACGACACAACTCTACACAAGGATAGACTAAACTGTATGACAGCACACATAACTATGAAAGAAAGGGACATATACACCAGAAGAAGAGTAAAGACGAGAAAGAAGAACAAGCAAAAAATCAGGAACAAATACTCCCCCGTTTGTGTGGTGGCCACATCCACTGAGTTCGTTCACATGACCTGGTCTCTGTTGTCCGTTGGTGAAGCAGCTCCTTTCCCCCGTTTATGTAGCAGTGTCTTGCCCCTGTCAATACATCATCAGTACCTTCAGTTCAGATCTTATCCCATCTGCAAACAAATCTGATTTATTCAATTCATCAATACTAACTTAGTTTAAGAAGCATTTTTTGTTTGTGCTTTTTTCATCCGACCATATTTTGCTTCACGCCATGTATTACGGGGAACTGAGTAAAAGCTTGCTTTGTCTTCAATGATTGTGTGTGTGTGTGTGTGTGTGTGTGTGTGTGTGTGTGTGTGTGTGTGTGTGTGTGTGTGTGTGTGTGTGTGTGTGTGTGTGTGCGTGCGTGCGTGCGCACGCGTGTGTGTGTGTGTGTGTGTGTGTGTCCGTGTCCGTGCGCGCGCGCGCGCGCGCGCGCGCGCGCGCGCGTGTGTGTGTGTGTGTGTGTGTGTGTGTGTGTGTGTGTGTGTGTGTGTGTGTGTGTGTGTGTGTGTGTGTGTGTGTGTGTGTGTGTGTGTGTGTGTGTGTGTGTGTGTGTGTGTGTGTGTGTGTGTGTGTGTGTATGCGCGCACACGCGCGCGTCCATATCCACATCCATGTGCGTGAGGGTATGTAAGTGTAAAACACGGGGGCATGTTCTTGGATACATATTTGTGTATGTTTGTGCCAATACAAAGCAATTCAATATATTATAAGTGCACGCACAAACATCCATATTCATTCATTCCAAACTGAGCTTTGCTAAAAAAAAAAGTACGTTCAAACGTATGTGTCTGGTTACACAGTTACACACTTACATATGAACACACACACGAACATTACTGCAGATACATCCATGCATACAGCTCATATCTAAATACACATTTTCATTTAACGAACACTCTCACATACTGAATCAATGCCCTGATCATTGTAATTTACACCAGCAATGACTCAGATAAAACAATGAGCGCTGCTTCAAATTTCTTTTCATCATATAATTGCAGATTTGGAGGTAAGATGCGCTGTTGTTATTCTTCACAGCTCTGCCGAAAGACCTCACAAGACTAATGAAGACTGACACCACTGTTAAATGACACACCCCTCAGCAGCCACCCTTCTAGGAAAAAAAGCTCTACATCAAATTACTAAAAGAAGTCTCAAAACAAGATCACACATATTAGCAGGGAGAAAAACAGGTTGTGCAGTTCAAGCTCCTTTTAGGTGATGAAAAACAGACCTCCTTATCATACTACTGATTCTAAAATTAACAGAGATGCCAGACTGGATCGTACCAGGTTCATACACATATTCCAGATGTTCACAAACTTTTTTTTGTCAGTGCTGTCGCTTATTTCTCAATGTTCAGTCATGACACGTACTGAGTTTTCTACCAATTTTTAAATGTCTGTGCATGTTAAAGCCAATCGTGGACATGTATGGTGGTTTTTTAAGGGCTTGGTAGTGAGAAGCGTGGAATCCGTGTTCCATATATCTTTGGTCTACCAGTACTATAACAAAAAACAACAAGCAAAAGAAAGCAAAAGCAAGTAAAACAAAAAGAGAAAACAAAGAATACGTCCAGTTTTTAAATCCCTCAAGGGGCAGATCGTCTATGTCCATCTACTGACAGTTCCCATGACCTGACCAACTCTTAAAACTTTGGCACACGCCAGAGGCGAAGATGTGAGGAGGAAACCGAACGTTATGAGAAAAGGGCCATCATAGTTTAACGTCGAAATGAGCAACATTTAAACATCTGTATAATTCTTATAAAAATATTCTGTATTATTCTGCGGAAATCTGAATATTTGCTTTGAAAACATGGACGGTTTAAAACGATATTTTTGTCGAAGAAATTTCGTCTCCACCACACAAACGAAAGAATATCTAGAGAGAGCTGAGATCTGAGGTAAATTCCAAACATTATTTCTAAACAAAAACCATGAAGACAAAAAAATCTGAGTGCTTGAGTGCTTATCTGCAGGGATACACACCCTGAGAACAAAAAAAGGACAACAATCAATGTCATGATGGTTATAAATACCCGTTACACACACTTTTAACATCTTTATTGTCAAAGCAGTATGACTGATGTTCCAAGTACATACTTAATTGGGAACACAAAATGAAAATGTAACAGTTCTGCTACTATTACGACATTCGAATTAACTACTTTAACAAGTAGTGGCGCACCTTCTCTCTGGTCTGCGATCCTGGTGGTCGTCTGGCAGACTGGCACCGCTTCCTGTTTGGTCCTGCCACAAAAAAAAAAAAAAACTGTTGAAAAACTTTCGAAGAAAATTCTAACTAAACATCAAGAAAGAAGACATTAACACCTATGAATAACTATATTCCGGAAAAGGATGCATTAAACCCCCAGAAATGAGAAGTCGACGTACGACGACGTAATTCTGTAAGAAAGAAAATATGTTAAACTCTGGGAAAGAATAGTTCCAATCATATAATCAAAAAGGCACTGAATCGTGCGAAAGAGGATTCAAAAGCTATGAAAGTATGGCGAACCCTATAAGAGAAAAACGTAGAACTCTGTGTGTGAAAGGTAATAATAAACCCTAAAGCTAAGAACAATACAGGGGACAAAAGGACACTGAAGTCGATAGAAAGAGACACACTACTAATTCATCACAAAAAAGACACTGGGCCCTTTGTAAACGAGGGCTCTAACTCTATGCAAAAAAGGCATTCTATCTGTGAAAGGACAACAGACCATGGAAAAGAAGATGACAGAAACATCAATAAAAGACAATAGTCATCATATGAAAGAACACAATACAAAGGGTCATTAAAAAAGCAAGATTGGACATAAAATCCATACGAAAGGAAGAGCATAAACTTAAAGAAGGGGATACTACACACCAAGAATGAACAGTACACTGAATCTATGAAAGGACAAAACACGAGCCCATGTGAAAAAAAAGAGGACGCTAGCGCGTATGAAAGGAGATAACACTGGCCCCAGTGAAAGAAGAGGACGCTAACCCCTATGAAAGGAGTCACACTAGCTCCTGTGAAAGAAGACTCCAACCCCTATGAAAGGAATGAACACTAGCCCAAAGAAGAGGAGAGAACACTAGCTCCTTTGACAGAAGAGGACACTAACCCCTATAAAAGGAGAGAACAACAAGAGAACACTAGCCTCTGTGAAAGAAGAGGAAGCAAAAACCTATAGAAGGAGGAGAGAACACCAGCCCTTGTGAAAAAGAGGACACTGACCCCTATGACAGGACACAACACTAGCCCCTGTGAAAGAAGAGGACTCTAACCCCTGTGGAAGGAGAGAACACAAGCCTCTACGAAAGAAAAGAACACTAGCTCTGTGAAAGAAGAGGACACTAACCTTTATGAAAGGACTCAATTCTACCCCCTGTGAAAAACGTTCTGAAAGGATATTCAATTCTATGAAAGAATACTAAATACTGTATGAAAGTAGACGAAAGAGAAGGAAAGCTAAACCCAATGAAAGGGAGAACACCAAGCCATACGAGACGACACTTAACCAAGGATAGAAACAGGACCGTAAAAATTCTGTAGAAGAAAGGGGTCTTAATTGAGGCAGAGAGCAGTGAACAGTAAGTACTAAACAAGTGACGTTAATCTTGCCCCCATGAAGAAATAAATACACATGGGTATTTATTTCATCACGGGGAGAGCGAGGGTTACCATCCTTGTGTATTACTTCATGTGGAAGAAAGTTGCTGAATCCTAATAAAAGGATCCGCATACAGACTCCTCAATGCCATGTCAGTCTTTCTGTGGAATGTGGACTACTCAGACAAGGAGGAACTGGGTGCGCACAAAGGAAATAGATCTGGATCAGGATCAAAGACTTCCTCAGCAGCTCTGCAGCAAAACCCCCAAAGATCTGAAAACATGCGTCCGTGTTCCAGATCCCTGAAACATGAGGCCTGCGACATCACTGAAGGGATCGTTTGATACTTTCCTGAACCATCCACTTGGGTGCCTACTGTTTTGTATCCTTGTTCAACAGAAGACTGTCATAGGAAACAAGAGCATCCATGGCAATCATACGAAAGAAAACTGTAACTAGGAAGGACACAGGCATTACACGCTGGGAAAGAAAACACTAAAACCTAGAAAAGAAGAAGTGGCCAAGTCCTGGGAAAGAAAAACACACAAATCCTGGAAAATTTGAAGACACAAAACACTGGGCAAAAGGACATTAAACCCTGGAAAGAATAGAAAACTATAACTACATGGAACCCTGGCGATGAAGGAAACACCCAACCAAGAGAGAGAAGGTGATGACTCCTGGGAGAGGGGGGGGGGGGGTTGGTGTGTGGTGGTGGGGGTGTGATTGTGGTGTTAGTGGTGTGGTGGTGGAGGGTGTGTGTGGTAATGGTGGTGGGACGGTGGAAGTGTGGTGGTGTGGTGGTCGTGTTGATGGTGGTGTGGCGGTTGTGTGGGGGTGTTGTTCTGGTGGTGTGGTGGTCATGTTTATGGTGTTGTGTGTGGTTGTGTTGGGGTGGTGTTTTTGTGGAGTGGTGGGCGTGTTTATAGTGTTGTAGTGATTGTGTTAGTGATGGTGGTGGTGGTGGTGGTGGTGTGTGTGGTGTGTGTGGTGGTGGTGGTGGATGGGATGTGTTTGTGAGGTTGTGGTGTGGTGGTGTGGTAGTGGTATGGTGATAGTTGTGGTGTTGGTGTTGTGGTGGTAGTGGTGGTGGTGTGGTGGGTGGTGGGGTGTAGCATCGTGGTAGAGTGGTGGTGGCCTGGGCCAGTTTGGCCTGCGATAGGGTAGGATCAGGGAAGGTCAGTTAGGGATGGGGAGGGTCAATCTGGCCTGGGCCATTTGGCCTGGGCTGGTCTGGGCCTAAGCTGGCCTAGGCCTGGGCCCTGGCCATGGGGTAGGGTAGGTTAGGATAGAGTCGAGGAGGGTTAACCCTTGCCTGGGCCACTTAGCCTGAGCCAGTTTGGCCCGGGCTGGTCTGGGAATCTAGGGCAAGAACAAGAGCAGTAAAAACATTTCTTGTTCAAAAGACCACCTTTCCCAGACACATGAACAATCTGACCCCCAGCTGGCCGATGACCGATCCACAGATACCTCCAAGTCTATTGCCTCACAATCATGTCATAAAAAGATAAACATCCCTTGGACACTGGCCCCAGGAAGCACAGCAACTCCTTCAACTGCATCCATCTATGGAACACAACAAAAGGCAGCCAGCAACTCTGATTCCCGGGAACCATCACCCTGATTGATGAATCACCAGAACAGGGAATCATGCGCAGAATGAATGGCAATGGTTACACCAGAGACAAATATGTACATATACATCTATATGTACGTATCTCTCTAGCCAGGCTTCTTTAGTACCCCCTGCCCCTCCTCTGCTCCCCCACTTATTTAACTAATCCAACACAACATCCAGTCACTAACAAAACTAAAGGCATGCAGTGGCGTTGTTGAAAGATCCGTGTGGAAGAGAGACCCGATTTGTAACACGAATCGCGAATCAGCCACGAATCAGGGGCGAAATTTAGATATCCCTCGACAGGAACACGACCGACGTTAAAGCCTATACTGAAGCCAGTTCCAAGGGGACCTCCTGTGTGAACTCCATGCTGATATGACCGCCATGACAGGTTCTCTGCAAAACAAGGGTACTCAGACAGTACCAGGGGATCCCAAAGAGACACTTCAGGAAATGCATGCCTTTCCTGAAGCATCTCGTCTGGTACCACTGTTCTGTACCTTTGGTCCGCAGACACACTGTCACAGAAACCAGAGCAGCCATGTGTCACACAGGAAGGCCAGTGGCACTCTTCTCTATATGTACTACAGCTCTGACACCTCCAGGGTCCCCTACACCCTGATAAGCTCCCACGCGCAGGAGCCGGTCAGGTTGATACCACCGCAAAATGGATCTCATGGTAAGGCCAGTTCGATCCATTCAGACCGTGTTATCTAAATACTCCTCCGACAGAGATATTCTCTGTGTATGTCTCCGACTACGCGGCGCCAAAGTTTCTTATCCACACAGAAGTTCAACACCGCAGCATCCTGCACACTTTCAGTCTTGCCAGGAGCTAAATGATGCGCTGGAATGGGCCTCCCCCTAACCCCTACCTCCCCCCCCACCCCCAAAGCTACTAAAGCCTAGCCAAAGCCACCATTCTGCACTAGACTCCCTGTCCTAACAACCCACAATCCAGGTGACAAGCCACCTGGGAGTCGAAGTTTCTGAACACCTTCTGCTGTATCCCACAGACAGATGTAGTCAAAGAAGGCACCGTACACTGTGGTTCCTGCTTACAGAAGACCCCCACCGATCCATGACAGACTGTGAGGCGACAGAATGTGCAGATCTGCGCAAAACGTGGCAATGACAAAATGAAAAACCACACTCTTCACGCATCAAAAAAAAAGCAACCACTACCGGTGCCTCTTCAAGACTTCCCACAGACCTCGGTACAAGCACCAAAGCGAAGTGTGCTGGACCACAAAACACCCTAGGTCTGAACGTTGGACACGCATATTTCAGTTCAGACCTCAACACACACGGCCAAACAGGCCTTAGTGTAAAATACCACAGTCCCCACTCTTGTGAACCTCGGTTTAGTCTCATTCAAAGGACTGTAAGGGAGATGGAGTCAGAACCAATGCCAACTCC
>JADBJO010003362.1:177500-182811 GCA_016801955.1 Conus betulinus | reverse complement strand
GAGACAGAGACAGGTAACAGTGATCACGACCGGCCCGGATCGTTAGGTCCCTCGGCCAGAACGTGGCCATTAGCTCTATTCTTTTGCTGAGGATCAGCAGACTAATGGACAGTGCCCATTCTGGCGTTGTTTTTTTTTTTTCCGATAGCGCCTGTAGTGGGTTTTAATTCTTCATTCGTTTGATGGCCTTCTCTCTCTCTCTCCTCTCTCTCTCTCTCTCTCTCTCTCTCTCTCTCTCTCTCCTCTCTCTCTCTCTCTCTCTCTGTGCCTCCTCTCTCTCTTCTCTCTCTCTCTCTCTCTCTCTCTCTCTCTCTCTCTCTCTCTCCGTCCCTCCTCTCCTCTCCTCTCTCTTTCTCTCTCTCTCTCTCTCTCTCTCTCTCTCTCTCTCTCTCTCTCTGGCTTCAACTGCTTTGTACAGTCACTCCACGTCCAATCTGCCTTAGAAATCATAGTTGTGATAACAATAACAGTAGTGGGTTTTGTACTGCTCTTTCTCTACAGCACAAAGAGCATTTTTTACACAAGTAGATTGAAACGTGGTGACGGTCCTGAGATAACCTTTGCTGTTGACGGGACTATAATTCTAATCTTAATCTTAACACGAATAAGAGTAAACTTTAAAGAAAACATTTCTATTCCGATGAATGTAAGGGGAAAAAAATGAAATAACAAAACAAGTAGGACGCGTTTCGACCCCCTAGGTCTTCTTTCAACCAAGGCCAACAACATTCAAGACAAAACACAACAAAGAACGAATCCGCTCTTCAACCAAGGCCAACAACATTCAACACAATAACAACAAAGAACGAACCCGCTCTTCAACCAAGGCCAACAACATTCAAGACAGTAACAACAAAGAACGAAACCGCTTTTCAACCAAGGCCAACAACATTCAAGACAATAACAAACAAAGAACGAACCCGCTCTTCAACAAGGCCAACAACATTCAAGACAATAACAACAAAGAACGAACCCGCTCTTCAACCAAGGCCAACAACATTCAAGACAATAACAACAAAGAACGAACCCGCTCTTCAACCAAGGCCAACAACATTCAAGACAATAACAACAAAGAACGAACCCACTCTTCAACCAAGGCCAGCAACATTCAAGACAATAACAACAAAGAACGAATCCGCTCTTCAACCAAGGCCAACGACATTCAAGACAATAACAACAAAGAACGAACCCGCTCTTCAACCAAGGCCAACGACATTCAAGACAATAACAACAAAGAACGAACCCGCTCTTCAACCGAGGCCAACAACATTCAAGATTATCACAACAAAAAACGAACCCGCTCTTCAACCGAGGGCCAACAACATTCAAGACAATAACAACAAAAAACGAACCCGCTTTTCAACCAAGGCCAACATTCAATATAATAACAACAAAGACGAATCCGCTCTTCAACCAAGGCCAACAACATTCAAGACAATAACAACAAAGAACGAACCCGCTCTTCAACCAAGGCCAACAACATTCAAGACAAAAAAAAACAAAGAACGAATCCGCTCTTCAACCAAGGCCAACAACATTCAACACAATAACAACAAAGAACGAACCCGCTCTTCAACCAAGGCCAACAACATTCAAGACAGTAACAACAAAGAACGAAACCGCTTTTCAACCAAGGCCAACAACATTCAAGACAATAACAACAAAGAACGAACCCGCTCTTCAACCAAGGCCAACAACATTCAAGACAATAACAACAAAGAACGAACCCCCGCTCTTCAACCAAGGCCAACAACATTCAAGACAATAACAACAAAGAACGAACCCGCTCTTCAACCAAGGCCAACAACATTCAAGACAATAACAACAAAGAACGAACCCACTCTTCAACCAAGGCCAACAACATTCAAGACAATAACAACAAAGAACGAACCCGCTCTTCAACCAAGGCCAACGACATTCAAGACAATAACAACAAAGAACGAACCCGCTCTTCAACCAAGGCCAACGACATTCAAGACAATAACAACAAAGAACGAACCCGCTCTTCAACCGAGGCCAACAACATTCAAGATTATCACAACAAAAAAACGAACCCGCTCTTCAACCGAGGCCAACAACATTCAAGACAATAACAACAAAAAACGAACCCGCTTTTCAACCAGGCCAACATTCAATATAATAACAACAAAAGAACGAATCCGCTCTTCAACCAAGGCCAACAACATTCAAGACAATAACAACAAAGAACGAACCCGCTCTTCAACCAAGGCCAACAACATTCAAGACAATAACAACAAAGAACGAATCCGCTCTTCAACCAAGGTAAACAACATTCAATGCAATAACAACAAAGAACGAACCTGCTCTTCAACCAAGGCCAACAACATTCAAGACAATAACAACAAAGAACGAATCCGCTCTTCAACCTAGGCCAACAACATTCGAGACAATAACAACAAAGAACGAACCCGCTCTTCAACCGAGGCCAACAACATTCAAGACAATAACAAACAAAGAACGAATCCGCTCTTCAACCAAGGCAAACAACATTCAATGCAAAAACAACAAAGAACGAATCCGCTCTTCAACCAAGGCCAACAACATTCAATACAATAACAACAAAGAATGAACCCGCTCTTCAACCAAGGCCAACAACATTCAAGACAATAACAACAAAGAACGAACCCGCTCCTCAGCCAAGGCAAACAACATTCAATGCAATAACAACAAAGAACGAATCCGCTCTTCAATCAAGGCCAACATTCAAGACAATAACAGTAAAGAACGAACTCGTGTCCATTCCACATTCATTTTGCGCCCAGTTTGAGGAGACAAGTTATTTTTGGTTCCTCGCTTTCATCGTTTCCATTGTTGTTCCTCTTGCCTGAAGAAGATCAAAAAGATTGAAACGCGTCGTGTTTCTCTTGTAATTTGTTTCCTTCGCTGAGCGTGATAACATTTTTTTTTTTCTTTTAAGTTTATTTTAATGTTCAACTGCGGTCTCCTCAATTTGAAACTAGTAGGAGTAGAGTTAGAGTTAGGAAAAAATATAAAAAGCATTTTGAATCATACGACGAACACACACCACACACACACTCTCTCTCTCTCTCTCTCTCTCTCTCTCTCTCTCTCTCTCTCTCTCTCTCTCTCTCTCTCTCTCTCTCTCCACACACAGACACACACACACACATACCACACGCACGCACGCACACACACACACACACACACACACACACACACACACACGCGCGCGCGCGCGCGCGCGCGCGCGCGCACACACACACACACACACACAATATATAGCTCGCAGCAGGCGGTAGCATAGTTGGTTCGACGAGAGATATAACTAAACACTACACCACCCCCACAGTCGTCCAGATCATGACACTGTTCAGTTGTCTGGGAACAAAAGGTAGCGTCCATGTAAAACTGTACAGATGATGTTTGCCACACTCCTCTGTCAACGTGAAGAAGGCAGAATGTCTGGCACCTCGACTTCCACTCGACCGCCAACACCTTTCAACCCGCAAACCATTACTGGCCCATTCAGTGTGTGAACAACGGGCTATGATGAACAGACGGCTCTAATGTCAGTGACCTCCCATCATTCAGATCCTTTGCCGTGGGCTGCTGGGATATTCATGGGGGCGGACGGACATATCTGACAGCTCTCTGAAGAAGCCACGTCTGTCCTGTTCCAACTGATAGCATGGGCACTCTTCATTTCTGGAGGAGATCTGTGTGCGTTTTCTGTTTCTTTCCGTTTGTTTTTGTTATCATTTTTGTTGTGTCCCCTGAGAACTGATATGTATTTTTGTATTTTTTTTTAATATCAATGAGTTTGTAAGAGATGGTGTTTGTCTTCTTTAAGTGTATTTTGAACAAGACTAAAAAGGCTGCTCCAGTCTTGAAGAAACGTCAATTTGTATCGGTTCATTTATGAAAGTTCTGTTGCTGTGTGGATGTGTCAGGCAGAGGGTAGACGGGCAAACTTGCAATATCTTTTCTCTTGGGATGTCTCCTTCTTTGTTCTGTGTACCGTGTGTCCTCATTTCAGCTAGTCATTGTGGTGTCGTAAGCAATATTCGTTTGCAGTTATGGACGTGTACTTCTTCCATCGTGGGAACAAGCTTTGCTACTTTTTAAAGAACTATTCTGTACCTCGTTTACAATTGCTTTTAATCCTATTGCAGTTATTAGTAATTAGTTGTGACAGGTCTTCAGCCGAATTTTTTTTTTTTTTTTTTTTTTTTTTGTCAAATGATAAAATATTACTCGTACAAAGTCGGCGCTGAAACAGTCATTTTGGAAGTTAGTTTAGCCATGATGTGTAGCAGCTTTAATTTACGCTTGTAAATGCACAGCAACGGTATAAACAGACAACACTCTCTCACGTTGCTGTGGCTCTGGCCAGGCCTGATGATAGCTTTAACCTGAATTGTGTGAAATAATACCTTTTCTCTGTGTGATTATTTTGGTTTGTAACAAATAGACTTGGGGACATTTACGCCAAATAAGATGCTGGATAAATGACCTCCCAAATACTGAGGATGAAATTGGTTATCTTTATTTTTTAAGTGTTTGTTTGACTGATTGTTTCTGATGTACCAAATTCCTTTCATTTTCTGAGTGTGAATTGCTCTTAGATCACATTTGTTCTGGTATATCGTTTTAACATTTTCTCAAAGCACGCCTCCAGATAAATCAAATAAGCTGAAAATGTTTTTTTTTTTTCTGAACATTTTTTGTTATGTACTGAGAGCCATGGTTCCATATACACCAGTTTGTTTGCTTTGCTTCCTTTTCAGCGTTGTTGCTTCATCACAAATCTGTTGGTCCACTGAGACCAATGCTTGTTCGATGATATTGTATTATTTCCTTTTACAGATGTTTCCGTTTGAATGTGTGGCGGTGAACAATAGTAATCAATACTCAGTGGCCTTTTTCCTATTTCCAAAAGGCGAATAAAGCTGTGCCAGATATGAATAGCCCGCCATGATCGCTCTAATCACCTCTACAGGATATGGACATCAGTTATTGAAGGCACTGCACGTGCAACATGTTTTCAGCACTGTGCATAACATCCAAGCCTGAAGAGATATCAAAGGAGAACAGGGAATGCTGGAGAGAGAGAGAGAGAGAGAGAGAGAGAGAGAGAGAGAGAGAGAGAGAGAGAGAGGAGAGAGAGAGAGACAGACAGACAGACAGGAGACAGACAGGCAGACAGACATAAAGAGAGAGGAGAGAGAGGGGGGGGGGGGGGGGGGGGGGGTGAGGGTGAGTGAGAGAGAGAGATAGAGAGAGATGAGACATTTATAGAAAGAGTATGTTTTCTAATCCAAAACGAAAT
>JADBJO010003362.1:162500-167500 GCA_016801955.1 Conus betulinus | reverse complement strand
ACAACTCATGGGCACAATTTTGCAGCTATCAGTAACAACATTGTCACCTGGAGAGGGATGAAATGGAGGACACAACTCTGCAGCCAAACAGAGAACCGAAGGGAGCTCTGCCATGCTTACCCTTGTACACGGGAATTTGCTGTAGATGTTAGTATGCTACTTTCCCAGTGGAGAGCAAGTGAGGTCTGCAAAGTGTTCCACGACTGTTTTCGCGTGTGTTGTATCTTCTTTAATGGACAGTGAGAATCGTTCTCCATCAAGTGCCTTTTGTGGAGTTGTATGAATACTTGCGCTGAAGAGATCTAAGCTAAGTGAAAAATTCGTTCATTTTCATTGTCCTATTTGTTTGTGTCTTGCCTGAAGAAGACTAAGAGGTCGAAACGCGTCATATTTTTTTGTCTTGTGACTCGTTTGTCCACGTTTCTCTTGGCGGTTTGCTAACATTTATTTCAGATTTGTCTAGATTTCCCGCTTGCAGTTGTCTCACTTTGCAACTAGAAAGAAAACAAGACCAAAAAAAAAAAAAAAAGACTAAACAAAAGTGCATTTCGCGAAATAACAAACCTTGATCCAGTAAAAACTCAAGGGAGAGTACTAACAACAAGTAGGTCGTTTCCAATCTGTTAAGCTGACGAGACAAGTGAACTGGGGGAAAAAAAAAACTTTTTAATGACAAATCGAAGACAACTAACTTGAGCGCAAAGACAAATAAGATCAAAAATATTTGTGTAGGGATTGCAGACGAGCGTGGGACGGGCTTGAAATAAAAAATGGGAAGAAAGCAATGTCAGCAGCCTCTGGCATTTTGACATTGCTTTTTTTTTTTTTTTTTTTTTTTTTTTTAACCAATGATTTACATTTGTATGCAACGTGTGACCTGATCTTTTTGTGCAGCGTGTAGCAGCCATTGACAAACTGTTCACCCTTAGATCTGATTTGATGCTTCTGTTTCACAGTCTTTTGCGCCTACAGATCCTGACAAAGCACCTTAGCAGGCCCCAACTGAAAACACGTAAATGGCATGACTCTATTAAGTCTTTTTAAAGGTGAGGTTTCATTTTGTCAGTTTTTGTTTTGAAATCAAACGGTAGGGCAAGGGAAGGGTAGGTGTAAGCCTTGTTTGTTTGTGTGTTGGAGAAAACGTTTGAGGGCTGCGAGGGGTAGGGGGATACACAGCTTATTTTGCGAGACTGCATGTCACAGGGTGGGGTGAGGGTGTTTGTAAATAGAGATGTTAAAATCTGTCTCTTGGATGTCTGAAAGCGTTTAACTTGTCTGTATATTTTATCAAATCTTTCTTTTACTCACTCACACCACCCTACAACATAACAGCACGAACAGGAATTTAGCGAGGTGTGTGCATTTGATAAACAATGAGAAGTACAAATGATTTGTGTAGCACACAAACAAAATTAGCATGTAATTGTAAACTGATGTGATTATATCAACATGTGTGTGCACTCACATTCCCTGTTAGGCTGAAAAAGAATTCATAGCATCACTCATGACACAATACAATACACACTCATGACACAATACAACAACAACAACAACAATAAAAAAGGATTTTTAACATTCTGAAAGAAAAAATATCATTTGAGTCTTTTGAGATATGAATAAATCTTGCTGGAATTGACATCGCTGGTCAGGTGTGTTGCTGTCCACGCTGGGGTAGACTTGCACACACACACATAAAAAAAAATCACTCTGACCTCAATTTTGGACGCGTTGATGGCAGTCCACACAATACCACTTCTGAGACTGGGCACAGAAGAAGACAGCTGGTCCCACACTTGCGACTGGGTACAGGGGAACGAAGTCAAAAAGTAGAGCACAGGTCAGCCACCCAGAGGGGAGACACCAGGGAGACATGGCTGCTCAGGAGGTAGGCAGGCCTACTGGCTGTCGACGAAAGAAGACTCTGGCAGAGGAATGGCGAGTCCTGGCCTCGAAGAAGACTGCCACACCACAGGAGGAAACAGGACAGCTCAGACACTCCCACCGGAGCACACTGCCAGCCGGACCAAAACCTCAGATGAAAAATCTCCTCTAAAGCGGATTAAACAAGCAATACCTGACTAACAAGCAGGGGCAGAGAGTGTATGGAGCAGGCGTGACTGACTCCAAAGCCATACTCGATCTGTGCAAATGTAAGCAGTCACATTTGTCAACTTTCGCCGCTGAGTAGTATTCAGTGCAGAATACTCTCTCTGGCTATACACATAGCAGATGCGCACAACCGTCGAGAATCGTGCGTGTGACACTGCATTTGTGATTTCTAGCCATATCGTACGTTCCATTCAAGCCATGGCCCCTTCAGCGTCCTCTCTCTCTTCCAAGGTTATCGTTTTTCTTTCATTTTTGTGCACACTTGTGGTAATATATTGTCGTTCCTTTGTGCATACCAAATTCGCACCTATCTTTGTATCTAAATCCGTGCTGCCTGTGCCGCCTCTTCACCATTAACGAGCAATTGATTTATTGTTTCAGTGTCCCTGGACGTCAGTTTTCTGCAATCTTTGATTCCTGGCACACTCACAAGTTGGTCTGCTATCTGTGAAAAAAAAGTCATGTTTTCACAATTAGCGCCTCAGAGATTTTCTTCATCCTCATCAGCAGGTTTATCAATCAAACTGCATGGCTATTTTTTTTTTTTTTTAGGACAGGGCTGTTCAGACCAGCAGTTTCATTTCCTGTCTGAATTCTAACTGGATACTGATGTAGTGTGACTTCCATCTGCGATCTGATGAACTGAGCAGATGATATTGGGTTTTACCACATGTGATTTTATGGATTTTGTGACTTTGTTCATTGTGGTCTGGTTTATGTTAGATGAGGCTTGCGAGTCCCAGCCATGAGACTCTCTCCCTAAGTATGTTCTTATTTCTCACTTATCTAATCATCTGGCTGTGATCTCTACACGTTATAGTGGTAGGGATTAAGAGATGTGGTGTAGCTTATATAGACTAGTCTCTACGCCGTGAAGCCTCTTCGATGATAATGAGTGGATTCAGAGTTTGGTGGTGGTTGGTTTCTGCTCTCTATTCACAGGAGGATCATCGTTAAGGAGGAGTGTTTTCTCTCTCCTTGATTCTTCTTCAAAGCCAGCATATAGCTTTGTGTCGCCATTCAATTCACACACACACACACACACACACACACACACACACACACACACACACACAGAGGCAAACTACCATACACATACACAGACAAAGAAGCACAGGGAAAGTGCAGGCGCTCACACATGGGTACATATACATAGAGAGAGAGAGAGAGAGAGAGAGAGAGAGAGAGAGTGTACATATTTACTTTTGTTCTTGAGAGCAAACTTTCCTCTGCACGTGTAACATTTCAACGTCACAGTATAAAGGCAAGTACACAGTGTGGTATCCTTGTCGCCTTTCGAATCTCCAAGCTCCATGCCATACACTGTTGACAGTTCTTTATGTTTGCGGAGAGCTTATGTCAGATGATACTTACGCTGCTTTTCTCCAGAGTGAGCTTCACTCAGTCACCTCTTTGATGCCCCCCCCCCCCCCCCCCCCCCCCTCCGCAATGAACATCCCAGGTGATTCAGACACCCTCATGGAGGTCTTTCACAGTCTCGCTCCGCGGGTTACGTCGGCAACTTTCATCGAGTTTTGTCGCCTTTCTATGGTATTTGTTCTGGAGGATATTTTAGACCCCATGTGCCTGTGTCCTTTAAAAAAAAAAAAACGGAGAGAGAGAGAGAGAGAGAGAGAGAGAGAGAGAGTATGACGACAAATGTGTATGATAAATCATCATTGATCTCTCAGCTGTGGCAATTACAGTGCGACCGATTTTTTGCTGCATATAATTTGCACTGGTAACAGAATTAAAGGCAACAAAGGAGCTGTTCATTGCAAAGTTCTGCGGAAAATATGAACGTCGACAGGTCGAAACACGCCCGACATAGGATTACTACTAGTACAACGTGTCCTACTTGGGCAAAGCAATCAGAATTTCAGAGAGAGAAATGAACTTAGATCCACAACACAATTCAATCCAAAAACATCTAATCCAGCAGTACTGTTAGACTCCACAACACAATTCAATCCAAAACATCTAATCCAGCAGAATACAGTACAATAGAACACAATGAAACAAAGCAACAAACGCTCGCGCGCCCGCCCGCCCGCACACACACACACACACACACACACACACACACACACACACACACGCACGCACACACACACTCTCTCACACACACTCTCACCCACACACAAGATATGATAGATATCAGTGACTATTAGTGTGGAATGAAATCAAACGTATGCAATTTAAAAAAAATGAACCCACCATCATCATGTTCAAGGATATCATCATCACCATTCCCCATCACCATCACCGCCATCACTGTCATCATCTGGACCCAAATTGTCATCATCTAAGTTATTGTCATCGTCATGTCATTCTTCTCGTCTGACGACCACTATGCTGTAACAGACACATGAACTACACTCTTGCTGGAGCTATCCGAGTGTCAGTTTCTGCATTTCAGTGGACCATGGAGAAACAACTGACGGTACTCACCTCCTCCCCAAGAACCCTGATGCATGCTGGTTATGTTCATGGTTTCAGACACCACCGTGTGCTGACGTGAACGACAGGATCTCTCGGATCTTGTGGTGCACACCACAAAGTGGTTCAGACGCCAGCCGGTCTGTAGTATGTTGTTGACTTGAGTTAACGGGGGGGGGGGGGGGGGGGGGGGGGGGGGAGGGGAATCTCGCTTTTCACTACAGCCACCAAGCACTGACCAGGCTAAAAACCCACAGTCCCGACGCTGGGAGTGTTGTGTTCCAGTCACTGGATAGCACGTAGTGAAAAGGTCGACCAGCAGATAGGGCACTCGCGCAGGATGCGAGAAACTCTCAGATCCCTGGTTTGAGTCACGCACACGGTAGCTCCCATCCACCCTGAACCTTTCTCCCTAACACAAACACCATTAGTAATGGTCTGACTTTAACGGG
>JADBJO010003362.1:155000-157500 GCA_016801955.1 Conus betulinus | reverse complement strand
GAAGAAGAAAACCAAAGTAAGTGTATCCCTCGACGAGCACAGCCTTCGTAATCTACGTAATGTAGAAAACTGCTGGCTTCTGCTCACAAATAAAGACAAAATCGAATATACAAACGTGAACAGTGCTCAAGCTCTCTTCCCCTTGATGCACAGTGCTAAGACAGGTTCCAGCCCCACCTGCATTCATTTCAGTGTTCTTCAGAAATATACCATACAGAATCCGGGAAGCACGCAAAATAAAGACCCATCGATCCACATATTGATATTGTGTCAATTTCACGAGTTGTAATCGATTCTTCCAATGAACACCTGCATGGCAATCATTTTTAAATCTGCATCTGTGGAAAGAAGATGACGACTCACGTACGCAGGACACCAGAGGCACGCGTACAGACAAAGGAAAACCAGGCATCAAGAGTGGATCACCACCTACACCTGCCCGTCTCTTTCTGCTCCATGTTTTACTAAACAAAGTATGCGTACTGGCTAGAAGTCTGGTGAGCCCTCTTCCAGGGCACGGAAATAGTGTGGCGGTGTGAAATGTACGTCCGTTCATACGCAAAACAACAACCATGACACACCTTACCTTGTGCAGAAGTGATTCCCTCCAATTGAGCAAAGAAATCCTTGGCCTTGATAAGAAACGATTCCTCTTTTTTGCTCCTGGGAAGGGGGCGGTAGATGGGTGGGGAAGAGAAAGGTAGAGAGAGAGAGAGAGAGAGAGAGAGAGAGGGACAGAGACACGGAGAGAGGGCGGGGGAGGGGTGGTGAACAGAGAGGGTGAGTGGGGGGGGGGGGGGGGGGGGGGGGGGGGGGGGAGGCAATCTAAATGTGCAACAAACGTAGAAACAGTGTAGCTACAATATCCTGTTCCCCTCTCCCACATCAGGCGTTCATGTGCGTGCACACATATATTTCAAAACACACGCACGCGCGCGCAAGCATTCATGTGTGTACATACGTTCGCCCTCCCCCCCCCCCCCCCCCCCCCCCCCCCCCCCCCCCACACACACACGCGCGCATGTGCGCCCACACACATTAATGAGAGCGAGTGCTTTTGCACACATATTTACAATCTCTTATCGCGTGATTTAGTTTCCTGAAAGTTCAAATGGCAAATGATTAAATGCTTAATTTCGTGAACTTCTTTCACCTGATAACTTCTGTCTATGCCAATAATCTGACAATGTCGGGCAGATATGACAAGAGTGAACATTCGAAAGAAAATCATTGCCTTTCGATCACAAACGAAACGTGTTTGTGGTCATTGTGTACAGGAGAACAAACAGAAGATCTGTAGTCCTGGTCTTAGTTTGAAGAGATCGTTTGTGTCCTTTATGTCTTAGAGACCACAACACAACTTTGTCAACGCCACAGAATAACATGGACTGGATCAGAGACCAGGTTTCTCTCTGTCTGTCAGCCTGTCAGCCTGTCTGTCTGTCTGTCTGTCTGTCTGTCTGTCTCTCTCTCTCTCTCTCTCTCTCTCTCTCTCTCTCTTTGTTTCTCTCTTTCTCTCTCCCTGTTCCTTTCTCTCTCGCTCCTCCCTCCCCCTCTCTCTCTCTCTCCTCTCTCACTCTCTCTCTCTCTCTCTCTCTCTCCGTATAATTTTATCCGAGTCAGATTGCAATGGACCGAAAATATAACGCCTCTCATAATTGGTGCCAAACTGCCATCATATTCACCCAAGGGTACAGTGACGTTACCAAAAAAATTCACTGTCTTTCCTCGCTTCGTAATGATCAATAACGTCTCTGCTTCGCGTTTATGTTTTTTCCATCATCTTCTATAAAACAAAACAAAAAAAACAAAAAAAAGGAAACACGCCACACCAGAGGGATGGCTGTCCCAAATGGCAAAGCAGTCTTCTAGGAAGAACAGATTTCTGAGATTTATGAATAATATGAATGTGCAGACACATGCAATTCAAGAAAAGGGAACGAAATCTGTGGATGGCGCAACATGAGAGACAACACCCTTTATAATCATGTGGGGAAAGCAATCTAAATTCTACACAGAAAAAAAAAAATCGAATATGTTGTGGAAAATGAAGAGACACTATTCACACAGCATAATACAATAAGAAAAGAGTTTCATCCGACAAGTCAGGATGTCATCTTGTTCGACAAATTGAGCAGTAAGTGTTGATCAGCGGAGCAAGTTATATGGGGAATACAGATTAGATGACGACTCCCATATCCAGAGCACCAGAGGCACAAGTGTAGACACAGCAAGGCATTGACAAGGAACCACTACCATTTCCGTCTATCCTGGTTCTGTGTTTGGGGCTAATGATGCAAATCTTCTAGCTGCCGGTCTGGTCAGCCCTCCAGTGTTCTTGGGTAGTCTTTTTAATGAAAGGCAGTTCTTGTGTGAAAAAAAAAACCAACTGGCTTGGAAAGGATGAGATTTCCCTTGACACAGTTGAGATAGCCTTACCTTGGAGAAGAAATGGTTTCTTTTTCATTTCGGAGAGAGAGAGAGAGAGAGAGAGAGAGAG
>JADBJO010003362.1:140000-142500 GCA_016801955.1 Conus betulinus | reverse complement strand
TAGTGTAAATGCGGGCTAAAGTCGTCGGGGCGGATACTCACGGGGCAAAGGCCATTGGAGCGAACGCCCACGTCCCTAAGAACTCGCCCGGCTTGTCAAGACAAGATGAATCATCAGCAAGATATGGAATGGGCATCAGGGCCTAGAAGACTAAGTTGATGCCAGCCACATCATCAGCATGAATACAAATATAACTGTCCATGGACAAAAGTTAAACGCTGTTCAACATGTCACTGACTTGGCGTCTAATATTAACAACCAGTATTCATCTCAAAGGTAGCGGATAACATCAGCACTATCCCGGACTCATACCGGGTGGAGGGTAATATGCACTGGTGTATTCCATGATCATGGATGTATGCAAGACGAGGACCTCATAGTGGATCTACAATCTAGAATCCTAGCCATCGAATGAGGTGTTACCACGAGGTACGGAAACAACAGTTACACGAGCACAATCGCCATTGAGCAAGGGTGTCAAACCATTACTTAACACGCTGGATCTCACGGCTGTCTATTGACAACAGTTAGGAATAGAGAACTACGCTGGTATGGCCATATAATGAGATTCAACTGCCTTACTGAAATAGTCCTCCAAAGTATCGCTGAGTGAGGGAGACTGTTCGGAAGAATGGTAGAACATTGTGAAACAGGTACGACTGTGCGAAACGGGCAGGGGAACTATTTGCAGAGATCTCAACCCTGAAAGACCGAACAGACACAGATTAGAGGAATTACAATAATGCGCCAATGCTTCACAAGGTGCTAAAAGAGGAAAAGACGCAGAAGAAAAAGATGACGACGACGACGACGACGACGACGACGACGACGACGACGAAGGAGAAGAAGAAGAAGAAGAAGAAGAAGAAGAAGAGAAGAAGAAGAAGAAGAAGAAGAAGAAGAAGAAGACGTGCGTGCGTGCGTGCGTGCGTGCGTGCGTGCGTGTGTGCGTGCGTGTGTGTGTGTGTGTGTGTGTGTGTGTGTGTGTGTGTGTGTGTGTGTGTGTGTGTGTGTGTGTGTGTGTGTGTGTGTGTGTGCCCGCTCTTGTGTGCGTCCGTGCATGGTCTCTCTCTCTCTCTCTCTCTCTCTCTCTCTCTCTCTCTCTCTCTCACTGCACACACACACACACACACACACACACACACACACACACACACACACCACACACACACACACACACACACACACACACACACACACAACAAACACACACACACACACACACAAACACACACACACACACACACACACACACACACACACACACACACACGTGCACACACATACACACACACGCACACATGCACGCGCCCGCGCGCGCGCGCGCGCGCACACACACACACACACACACACACACACACACACACACACACACACACACACACACACACACACACACACACACACACACACACACACACACACACACACACACACACACTAATATGTATTTACGCATGTACTGGTTTGAGGGCCTGCACACGTGGGTGTGTTTGTAAATATTTCCCCACATCGTCATTTTAATGTTGTTTAGCCGAGTCTGAAGGCTACAGCAGTGCTAAAACGCCTGCCAGAGTCGAACGCGGATCCACCAATCAGAACAATGCCAACCAGAGTAATATGGAAGGGGCCAAAGCCGCGCTGGAGGCATCAGCCTGTCTGGACAAGTCCAATGGATTTAAATCACAAAAAACAAGAAAATAAGACCTACGAGAAACAAGGCACGAGCCAAAGCCATCAGGGCTAATACATCATCTCTCTTCCGCAGCAATGCTCAACTCCCTTAGAGAAGTATTCCGGCGCAGGAAAAACAACAACAAAAAGAAGTTCCGTTGATTCAGGATGTGGAGAATGATAAAAGGCCCTGTTTAGGGAGTTCCGGAAACCGTATTGTCTGTCGGCTTGATGGAAGATAAATGCATGTCATAGTGGGTGATGTTTTGAGTTACTTTTATTCGATGATTTATGATGATGATGATGATGATGATGATGATGATGATGATGATGATGATGATATGATGGTAATTCTTGTTGTTGTTGTTTCTTGTTGTTGTCGTTGTTGTGTTTACTATTACCGCTACTATAACTACAATGGCTACTGCTACTGCTACTGCTGCTGCTGCTGCTGCTGCTGCTGCTGCTGCTTATTATATCTACTGGTAGTAGTATCACCTTTGATTCTAACATGCTATTTTATCTATGCTAAACCACTTCCAACTATGACATGTCCCCTCTTATTTGCTTCTAGTGATACAAAATTCTTCAACGTTTACATGAAATATGTTTGTAAAGACACAACTTACTCCGTAATGTCTCCTTAAATGCATTATTATGTTCAGTTTCAAACATGAAGTGTCACCTGCATAATATAAGCTTTCGTTTCTCTCCGGGCCATCTGAACTGAGATTGTCAATCTCATAAGAATATATGAACATAACATATACATTGTAAATTCAGGACGGTAATTGCTAGCTACGGAGCTGGTTGTGAGTGACCTGTT
>JADBJO010003362.1:120000-135000 GCA_016801955.1 Conus betulinus | reverse complement strand
GCCGCCCCCTTGATAGAACGGAAACTAACTTTATGTCTCAGATAAAACGTATTTTCAAAACCTTTTATGGACTGTCCAGTAATTGCATCTGAAATCTTGAATGAGAACGTTTGTCTGATGGAGTTTTACAGGCGCTTGACAAGCCTCAACATGGGCGCTCTGGCTAGCCAGAGCAGGTCAATGTGGACAATGCATTAACTGAACGATATTAGTTTTGGCTTTTTTGTTGTTCCCCTGGGATTTTGTAGATCGGGGGTGTTCCCGTTTAGCTACAGTGGATATGAGAGGGTGCACACACACACACACACACACACACACACACACACACACACACACACACACACACACACACACACACACTCTCTCTCTCTCTCTCTCTCTCTCTCTCTCTCTCTCTCTCTCTCTCTCTCACTCACACGTGACATTTAAACACGTTTTGCGTACAAATTGTTACAGTTCTTGTTCTTCTTCCTAACAGGCTGGTTCACTCAAAAACGAGTAGGTCACCAACGCGCATGTTAAAAAAATAAAATAGAATAACGTGCGACTCAGCCTGTTGGCCCCTGGAGCAAACTTTGGCAACAAGGGGTCGCACACAATATTCAAAAAGTTAAAAGCAATGGCCAGGTTCAGGCTCAGGTAACATGAAATATCTGGGGAAGTTCAAATAGAAAAATCAGTCAACATGCAGATCTCAAGACTGTCGTATCAATTTGATTTTTAAATGAGACTGCATTTGTGGCAATCTTGATGGCACCTGGCAGTGAGTTCCACAGCCTTACAGAACTAGGATATAAAATGAATGTAAATGGCTGTCAATATTTGATGCAGGTATGGCATAAGATTGGCCGCCACTCCTGGTGCTACTTTAATACAATACTAGCTGTTCCACTGAGATATCAATTAGTTTTTAGCTCTGCCTTTGAAGAAAGATATTAAGTTTGATAAAAGCTCTTCTCTCTTCTAAGGGTTTCATTCTAATTTCCTCATGTTCTTCCTAGTGTTCCCTTTCTCTCTGATATGGTTCCCTGTTACGAACCGTGCTGCTCTCTTCTGAATCTTTTCGAGGTTACCAATGTCCTTTAGATTGTAAGGATCCCAGACTGAGCAACCGTATTCCAGTACTGGTCTAACCAGTGTTTTGTGGCAGTCGTCCTTAACCTTTTGGGGGCAGTCGTTGATATTCCTATAAGAAAGCTAACATGTTGTTTGCTTTCTTACATACTAAATTGCAATGTTCTGTCCTTTTGAGACGACTATCTATAATCACGCCTAAATATTTTGCAGCACTGGTTTCTTTAAGAATAGTATTGTGAATAGAATATTCTGATCTAGTTGGTGAGCGTTTATTACATATACGCAACACTTGGTACTTCTGGGGATGAAATTCCATTTCCCAAGTTCTTTCCCACTCTTGTAAAGCTTTTAGATCGTCTTGTAGAATGCGTGTATCATTCTTGCTTGTGATTGTTCTACATACCAAGCTGCCATCTGCAAAAAGCCTTATAGTAATACCAGAAGAGATATTTCTACTTATGTCATTTATGCAAATTTTAAAAAGGGCGTCTGAACAGTTCCTGTGGTACACCTGACAAGACTGGTTTACAATGGGATGACGACCCTTTCGCAACAACTTTCTGCATTCCCCCAGCAAGGAATGGTCTAGACCAATCAGCAGGGAACCGCTAATGCCGATGTGTTCTAATTTAAGTAGCAGGCCCTCATGGTCAACCTTATCAAAGGCTTTAGAAAAGTCTAATAAAATTGCATCTATTTGCTGTCTGTTGTTAAGACAGTTATTAAAATCATTGAGAGTTGTTATAAGTTGACTCTCACAACTCCTTCGCTGTCTAAAACCATGCTGGGCGTTATTTAAGAAGTCATGTTTGTCAAGATGGTCCATTATGCTACTAGATATTATGTGTTCAAGTAATTTTACTGATATGAACGTAAGACGTAAGAGATACAGGTCTATAGTTCTCGCTTTTGTTTTGTCCCCCTTTTTGATAAAGGGACAATGCTAGCATCTCCCAACACATCAGGTATTACTCCCTGGTCCAGTGAAGCTTCGAAAAGTAATTTGTATACCTCAGTCAATTCATTGGCACATAATTTTAAGAGCTTGCTAGGAATGCCATCAGGACCAGTAGCTTTTTTTTTTAATTGATGTTGGTCAGTAACTTAAATACTCCTGCTTTTCTTACTTTGATATTTTGCATTTCAAAGAGTTTATCATCATCCTTTAGTCTAACGATAATTAGAGGCTTGGGATTTCAGAAAACCGAACAAAACTGATTGTTTAGTAAATTTGCTTTCCCTTCAGAGTCCTGTATTAGGTTATTCTGGTTATTTCTCTGGTCAGTTGTTCAACGTTCTGCGTCGACCACTTCCGAAAATGATGACAACGTTATGATCGATGCGATTTGTTCAGCAAAAACAAAAAACTGTTATATGTAGTGCATGTAGTGCCCTATCCCTTCCTTCCGCCAAACTACATCAAGGAGTTTCACCATAAGTGTCACTTTCCCAGGGGCATACTCCACTTCCAAATTTTCTGATAGTACAGATCACGTTGGGCTTGAGATTTTGAAGTCAGTGGTTATATTCCTTGTTTGTTGTTGTTGTTGTTGTTGTTGTCTTCTTCTTCTTCTTCTTGTCGTTGTTGTTGTTGTCGTTGTTGTTGTTGTTGCTGCTGCTTTCGCTTTTGTTGCTTTTGCTGTTGCTGTTGTTGTTATTGTTTTTTTTGTTCTTGTTATCGTCATCTTTATAAGAGGTGGCGGTGTTGTTGTTGTCGTTAATGCTGTTATTGTTGTTTATGTTGACGTTGTTTTGTAATTGTTGCGGTTTGCTGTTATTGTTGTTGTCGTTGTTGTTTTTGTTGTTGTTGTTGTTGTTCTCGTCGTCGTTGTTGTTGTTGATGCTGATGCTGTTAAATAACAGTGAAAATAATGAGAAAGGAGACATCCAAAATAATTATGTTGTGCTTGATGTAGAGGAGAACTTTGCGCGCACACACACACACACACACACACACACACACACACACACACACACACACACACACACACACACACACACACACACACACAATCATTCATGAATGAATGAACATGATTACATGTTTTCAGTAACGAGGGAAAAAAATTTTTAAGCAGGCATACATGAATCATGGGCAGCAAGGCAACACAAAGCGAAAATGTGAACTCGTTTGCGGTGTTTATTATAAGGAGCAATGAGGCCATGACAGCTGATAATTAATTCATATGCAACAAGTCAATACTCGAGGCTTTTTATTTTTCCATCAAACAAAGATAATATTCTTTGCGTTTTCGTCTATTCCAAATACACATTCAAATGCTATTTGTCGCATTTTCAACAAGACATAAATTCCGTTTCATGCTTCACACACACACCACACACACACACACACACACACAGGAGGAAACCCCTTGCATGCGCGCGTGTGTGTGTGCGCGCGCGCGCGCGCACACACACACACACACACACACACACACACACGGGCGCTCGCCTACTCCCACACTTAATGAAGAAAGCACCTGCAGTCCAGCCATGTTCTCCACACGTAGTTAGATACCTGATGACCTCAGCAGTCCACCATGGTCTCTGCCGTGTCCTCTGTAGTGCGCCGCTCGTTTTCCTTCGTGACAGCTGGGTGCCAGTGGCCATGTAAGGCTGTTCCACTGGACATGCCCGCTTTCTTCCGGAGTAATCTTACTGGTGTTGCTGCACCTCTCGAACTGTGAAATGCAAATTGTAAGATCCGTGTTTTTGAGCAGAGGTGGATGCATGCATCTCATTGTCATGCGTTGGAATATAGGTTCACGTGGTTGTCTCAAGCACGGTATCGCTCTGTTACTCTTTGTCCCAGTCCCTTTCGTGTTTTGTATTCCCAGTTCTTATAGAACAGGGACTACTTTTGAATGGGAACGAAGAAATGCTGTCTGTGTGTCTGTCTTTCTGTCTGTCCTGTCTGTCTGTCCGTCCGTAGTCAAAATGTGTTCCAATCGCTCCAGGCAAAAACTACTGGGCCGATCTTTCTGAAAATGTGTAGGTGTGTTCATTATGGGTCACAGATGATGCCCGATGTTTTGTTTTACCGTTATATCCGTTACTAACGGCCCATAATGTTTACCGTTATATCCGTTACTAACGGCCATAATGTTTACCGCCCATAACGACTTTTCTTCTTTTCTTCTTTAACGGCTATATTAGAAAGTGCTCTTTTTTTCTGAAAACTTTTAGGCATGTTCATTATGGGTCACGGATGATGCCCGATGTTTCATTTTACCTTTATAGCCGTTACTAACGGCTACGACGGCTCATAGCGGTTTTTTTTCTTCTTTATGGAATATCTCGGAAAGTACTTGACCGATCTTTCTGAAAACTTTTAGATTTGTTCATTATGGGGTCATGGGTGATGCCCGATGTTTCATGTTACTGTTATATCCGTTACTAACGGCTATAACGGCCCTTGACGGTTTTTCCTCTTTATGGAATATCTCAGAAAGTACTTGGCTGATCCTTCTGAAAATTTGTAGGTTTGATCGTTATGGATCACAGATGATGGCAGATATTTACCAGAACAGCCGTTAGTATCGGCTATAACGGCCCAAAACGGTTTTTCCTCTTTATGGAATATCTCGCGCGTATTCAAGAGTTTAACTGGGAAGTACGTTTATATGCTTTGCATCTTGTTTGTAGATATTTTTTTTAAACATGCAGTAACATATTTTTTTCTCTTACGTGACGTTTTCATTATCTGAATAATCGATTTTCAATTTTTTAGTTTTAGTACCTTAATTTTGATCTACAAAATTACGGATTTTTTTTTCTACAGATAAACCTATTAAGAAAAACAAAGCAAGAAATTCTTATGCTAGGGGAAATTTAGCATTAACTGCAGTATGACATTGGAGTGTAACAGTCACAGTCACAAAGTTACAGCAATACAAAAATTAGTTGGAGGAGGTGTGTGTGTGTGTGTGTGGGGGGGGGGGGGGGGGGGAGGGAGGGCAGAACTCTGCGGCTAGACAGAGGATCGAATTAAGTTTGCTCTGTCACCTTTACACTCGTAAACAGGCTTTTGGATGTGGATTTGAGTATGCTGCTAGTCAGTGGAAAGAAAATGATATCTGCAATGTGTCTTACGACTCTTGTGGTGTCGTACCTTCTTTTTAAACGGCCAGTGGGATTTTCTTCATCCAACGGCTTTGTGGAGTTCTATGAAAAGGCGAAATTACAGCGCCATGCTTCTGATATTAGTATCTCATACGTTTGAAATACAGCCGTTCTACTTTCACTTTCCACTTTCTCTGCCATTTTCCCCCTCTCTTCTTTCAGCGTCCAACTTTTAATGATGATTCTATCGACGGCAGTTCTGAGAGAGAGAGAGAGAGAGAGAGAGAGAGAGAGAGAGAGAGAGAGAGAGAGAGGGGGGGGGGGGGGGGGGGGGGCTAAAGAAAAGTCGCAGTGAGCACTTTGCCAGCTATCATCCCTTCGACAGTTTTGCTCTCAACACAACAAACAGATGTATTCCTGAAGACCTTCGGGACTGGCCAAACCACTGTTTCGGATTTTTTTTTTTTCAATACGAGAGACATGTACATGTGTACATGTCAGCGTGCCTGTGTTGCTTCTGTGAAAAAAACTTTTTTTTTTTTTTTAAAGGCAAATCATAGATTAGCAACATCAAACATCAGGAGGAGAAAACAAGACGGAAAATAACTGCGTGGGGATATCAGAAAAGCGTAGGATGGGCTAAACAGAAACGTGGGAAGAACGCCGTGTAAGCAACCTCTTCATTTCGATCCTTTTTTTAACCAATCATTTAAAATGTGTGTAAAGTTTGATCTGTTTTTTTTTTTTTTTTTTTTTTTTTTTTTTTTTTTGCAGCACACACCAGCCATTTGCAGACTCTTCATCCTTGTATTTGAGTTGGTGCCACTGGTGTTTTGCAGCCTTTTACGTATGATTATAAATCCTGACAAAGTTACCTTGGCAGACCCATCTAAAAATACGAATAGTCGCATGATTCTACTAGATCTTTTGAAGGCTAAGATATTAGTTTCTCAGTTTCTGTTTACAGTTCAACAGCAGGGCAAGAAAAAAGATGGTTTAAGCCGTTTTTGTTTGTGTGTTGGAAGGAAAGGGGGGGAAGGGGGGGGGGGGGGGGGGGGGGGGGGGGGGGTGTTAGCGGATAAATAGCCCAATTTGGGCGGCTGCAATTTCTCACCAAACCTCACGTTCCATTCAAACCTTGGATCCTTCCAAGATCTCTTCCTCTCTCTCTCTCTCTCTCTCTTTAGTTTTGTTTTGTCTGCTTTTTTATGTTGTTGCTTGTTTGCGCACTTGTGGTAAAATAATCGTTGTTTCTTTGTGCAGATCAAATCCCTGCCTGTTTTTGTATTTCAATCCGTGGCTGCCCGAGTCGCCTTCACATCATTAGCGAGCGATTGCATTGTTGTTTCATTGCCCTTGGAGGCCAGTTTTCTGCAATCCTAATTCATTCCTAGCGCATTCACAAGCTGATCTTCTGTGTATGGAAAGGTCTTGTTTTCACAATCACCGCCATTGAGATTTCATCACGGTCACCACCAGGGTTTATCAATCAAGCTGTAAGACCAACTTTTCAGGACATGCTTTTTCAGACCGGCGACTTTATTGTCTTCTTGAATTCTAAAATATTCGTCTATGTTCGAATCCAGATGCGTAACTTGGTTTTGGAAATATATATTTTTTTCCTACCTTATAGCTTTCCATTTTTTCTGACCGTTTCTGGCCAGGATTTTTATCTCTCTGTTTTCCTTTGTTTGTTTCAATGATGTCTGGCGATTTGCTTTTTTACAGTCACAGTGTGGCTGTGTCCGTCATACTTTTGTTCGATAGTTTAAAGTGTGTCAGAATCAGCCTTAATTGGTTGTGTCCCAATTGCCTGCAGGAGATCATAAGTTGTTATCATTACCGTCAGGCCCATCAGCATGATATGAAAGTTTTACTCTCAGGAGAGCCGCCACTGTTGGCATTGATAAATTGAACGTGTCATCCAGATATAAAATCCTCGCTCTGTTCCAGCAGAGTCTTGCTGAAGGACTAAGTTTGTGACTTTTTGTTTTCTCGTGTTCCAACAGAATAGGACACTGTCTTGTATTGAGACTTTCCTTCTGTGACCTGATGAATTAGCAGGTGATGCTGAGTCTTACTGTGTGTGATTTTATGGATTTTGTGATGTAGTTCATTGTGGTCTGGTTAATGCTGGATCAGGCTGACAAGTTTCAACCATGAGATCCTCTCTCTAACTTTGTTGTTATCTGTCGCTTATCTAATCATCTTGCTGTAACTTCCATATGCCATGGGTCCTACGGATTAGCAAATGAGGTGCAGCGTATAGGGACTAGTCCCTACGCCGTGTCATATCTTTGGTGACGATGAATGCGCTGAGAGTTTGGTGGTAGTGTATTCCTGTGTCTTTGTTCGCACTATGATCTAGGATCATCGTTGAGGAGCAATGCCTCTTCTCTCGTTTCTTCGTCTGAGCCAGCATGTTGCATGGTGTCGCTAATCAGCTCGCCGTTCAGCTCTGCAGACTAAAAGCCTCACGTCCCATCAACTACGTATAGGAAATGATGAAAAGAACTGGATGGAAGTACTTTTTTCAGACTGGTCTGCCTGTACCGTATGACGATGAGAACTTCAGAAAAAATGCTGAATTGGCTGTCGGATGGAAGAACCGCAATTTCTCTCTCTCTCTCTCTCTCTCTCTCTCTCTCTCTCTCTCTCTCTCTCTCTCTCTCTCTGTGTCTCTGTCTGTGTGTGTGTGTGTGTGTGTGTGTGTGTGTGTGTGTGTGTGTGTGTGTGTGTGTGTGTGTGTGTGTGTGCTCCTGAATGATAGATTGTTCTGGAAAAGACTAAAATTGTGCTGAAATAGACTAAAATGCGTATGTGATATGACAACGTTGACGCTCACATACAGATACAAATACAGGCGCGCGCGCGTACACACACACACACACACACACACACACACACACACACACACACACACACACACACACGCACGCACGCACGCACGCACGCACGCACACACACACACACACACACACACACACACACACACATACACGCTCGCGCGCGCGCGCACGCATGCACGCACGCACGCACACACACACACACACACACACACACACACACACACACACACACACACACACACACACTTTCAGCACGCACATACACTTTTCGTCCTTGTGTTCAAATTTTCCTCACCAAGCATTGTATTTCAGCATGACAGGGTAATGCTGCGAAGACAAAGTGGTATTCTTGTCGCCTTTCAAATCCCCAAAGTGCGTGGTATATACTGTTGACGGTTGTTTATGTTTGCGGAGAGCTTACGTCAGATATTTTGTACGCTGCTTTTCTCCAGGGTGAGTTTCACTCAGTCACCTTTTGATGGCCCCCCCATTTTCCGGTGTCCATCCCCGCTGAATTAAACACTGTCGTGCAGGTCTGACTCTGTCTCGCTCGGCGCGTTGAAGTACGCAGCTTTTATCGTCTTCTGTCGCCCCTTTTATGATGTTTGTTTCTGGAGGATATTTTAGACCCCTGTGCCCGCGTCCGTTGAAAAGGTTCTTTTATCATCATCATCATCATCATCATCATCATCATCGTCGTCATCCTTTCTTCAGACAGACAGAGAGAGAGAGAGAGTGAGGGGATACACTTGTATGATAAAACATCATTAATCTTTCGGCTACGACAATAAAAGCAGGATGGGCTATGCAACATACAGCACTGATAAAAGAGCTTATGGCAAAAAGGGAGCTCTTCGACGCCAAATTCCGTAGAAAAAGAGACGTTGATAGGTCAAAAGTGTGTGACATAGGCCTTCTACGACATGTGTAGTACGTGGGCAAAGCTAGCGGTATTTGAGACGGAGAATTTCAAGAAATCTGTTATGACGATGGAATAAAATCCACAATAGAATACAATACAACATAATATAATGCCGTACAAGATAATATGATACAATACAACAACATTTGTTATGGATATCAGTGACTGATTGTACGAAGTGAAGGGGGGGGGGGGGGGGGGGGGGGGGGGGGGGGGGGGGGCACGTACGAGTTGAAAACGTCGTGATCATGAGAAAAATCCGTTTAAGAGCATCATCACCACTATCACCATCATCATAACCATGACTCTTATCATCATGACCCATCTCGTCATCGTGTCATTCTTCTCACGTCACAACTAGTTCGCTGTGACAGATACATAAGCCACAGTATTGCTCCTGCCAATTGAGTGTCTATTATAGCATTTCAGCAGCAGACAATGGAAAAACGGTTGGCAGTGGCCACTTCCTCTGCAAGTATCTGATACATGCTGGGTACTTTCGTGTTCGCAAATACCACCGCACACTGAGATAAATGACAGGATCTAGCTGTTCTTGTGGTGCACACCGTGAAGAGGGTAAGAGACCTTCAGGTCTGCAATACATTTGTTGATCTGGGTGAAGGTGTGTGTTTGTGTGTGTGTGGAAGTGGGGGGGGGGGGAGGGTGGTAGGGGGATCTCTCTTCCCACCTCCGCCACCACCTGCCAAGCCTCAACTTCACAACTCAGAGAATGATAGTGCTGTGCTGCTAGGCAGTGGAAAGGGGACCCAGCCGACAGTACAAGGATGTCAGAGACTCTTGGATACTTATTAACAAGCAAGAATGATCAAGAGTTATCCCACTTGTTCGTTAATCAGTGTTTACTGAACCCTGCCTCATTACAGATTTTCTCGCGGACATAAATAGTTCGACTCTCGCACAGGGTGGCCACCCCACTCTCATCTCCTACCCTACCACCCACTCGTCCTTCTTAACACAAACCCCTGAGTAAGGGTCTGTAATTCGAGAATTGGACTCTTCTCTAAGCGCCATTTTGTTGAGGAAAACCGATGTAGAGGATGGGTATCTTCAGTGTACGGGTTACAGAGGCTGTGTTATACAGGGAGGCGTTTGGTCTGCAGTCTGCAATTCTCGTCTGGCATCTGTACTGCTGATCAACTAGATAAGAGGATGCGCTGGAGTAACCAGTGCAGTATGCATTTAGCGTATATCAAAGTATCTCTGACAAAAAAAAAATGTGTCGTCCATGGTCCAGTTCTGTGAGAAAGTCCAGCTGGATAGATTAGCAAAAACATCCTAGACATGTAGGGAAAAAGAGAAAAAAAAAAAAGACACAAATACGGGAAAAGCGTGATCCTACAGCAATGAGCTTGGAGCTGGCTGGAAAGAACGAGCGAAATTTAGAAACGAAAATGAAAATCAGTTGGAATAATGATGGTAAACAACAACAAAAAAGCAAGCAATGATAACGATAGGAATAAACATTAAAACAAAAAAATGCAAATGCACAAAAAGGAGGAACTTTAGGACACAGTAAAAGTGACTTTCATTCTGTTCGTCGGCAGACTGACAGGTTATTCCTTGAAGTCAGGTATGTGTGGAACGTAGGTTTGATGACGTCCCGCGCGTATCTAGGCCACCAGACGTGCACGCACAGACAAAGCAAGGTATCAATAAGAGAACACCACCTGCACCTCTTCCTCCCTCCACTCTTCATCCTTCCCTGTTCCGTGTTTAGTAAACAAAGCACACGTCTCGGCAGCGAGTAGGGTGAGCCCTCCAGCATCGAAAACCATCTGTGGTAGTCTGTGTTGAACGTTTGTTCTCCCGTCACAACAACCATGACACAGATTAGTTTGGAAAAGAAACTATTTCCCTTGGCTTGGGCAAGATTTTCTTGGCTGGGTGAACGATAATCTCTTCGTGCCTTCCACTGAGAGAGAGAGAGAGAGAGAGAGAGAGAGAGAGAGAGAGAGAGAGAGAGAGAGAGAGAGAGAGAGAGTGGGGAGAGGAGGTGGGGAGGGCAGGATAAAGGAGGATGAGCGGAGGGAGCATGAGGAAATCTACTTTGTAACAGGCGTATAAACAATCTAGCCAGCACATCCCAAACCTCCTTCAAAATTATCCAGTGTGTGTACGCTCCCACAATCTCCCTCACTTTTCTCCACACACACACACACACACACACACACACACACACACACGCGTGCGCGCTCGCGCGCGCGCGCGCGCGCACGCACGCACGCACACACACACACACACACACACACACACACACACACACACGCATGCACGCACACACACACGCACGCACACACACACACACACACACACACACACACACACACACACACACACACACACACACACACACACACACACACACACGCGCGCGCGCGCGCGCGCGCGCGCGCGCGCGCGCACGCTTGCCCACAGCCATTGCATATTTTCTGATTTTAGCTCGTCAATGACCAAATTTCTTCGACCAATTTCTTCTTGCATGAACCTCTGGGCATCATTTTTCCCTTTCTGTCAATTCCAATGATATGTGGCATTTCTCAACCAAGCATTCCTCTTCAGACTGGAAATTCTGCACCAAAATGTCTACCAATCAGAACACGAGGTTTTGGAATTTATGGTCCACTGGGGGGAAAGCTGTGAATAATTATGTGGGGGAAAAGTCCCTCTGACCTATGGCCCCTGAAGACAACATTTATTTTACTTGGATTTACAATTAAAGTGGCATGGAATGATAATGGGTTCTCTCTCTCTCTCTCTCTCTCTCTCTCTCTCTCTCTCTCTCTCTCTCTCTCTCTCTCTCCGTCTGTTAGTCTGTGTGCCTTTCTAGTTTGTCTGTGTGTCTCTGTCCCTGTCTGTCTGTCTGTCTGGCTGTCTGTTTGTCTGTCTGTCTGTCTGTCTGTCTGTCTGTCTGTCTCTCTCTCTCTCTCTCTGTCCGTCTGTTAGTCTGTGTGCCTTCCTGTTTGTGTGTCTCTGTCCCTGTCTGTCTGTCTGTCTGTCTGTCTCTCTCTCTCTCTCTCTCTCTCTCTCTCTCTCCTCTCTCTCTCTCTCTCTCTCTCTCTCTCTCTCTCTCTCTCTCTCTCTCTCGTATAGGTAAATAATCTGTATTTGGGTTATGTGATTCATCAGCGTTGCCAAAGTTCTCCTGGCTAGTATAGTGCTGTCTGATGGTACAGTGACAACACCTAAAATACATTCTTCTTATTGGAACAGTATTGGTGAATCATATGTCGACGTGTTCCGCCATAACCTGAGAGAGAGAGAGAGAGAGAGAAGAGAGAGAGAGAGAGAGAGAGAGAGAGAGACAGAGACAGAGAGAGACAGAGAGAGTTGGGCCAAGAATGCAACTAATTCGTCTGGTAATCAAACCATGTGTAAACTGGGGGGGGGGGGGGGGGGGGGGGGGTAGGGGGGGGGGGGGGGGGAAGGGGGGGGGGTGGATGGTATTGAAGTAGGGAAAAGTTTGGTTCTGTTTAGAAAAAAAACAACTCGACAACAATTACGCAATAATGCAACACAAGAGGCCTTAGTGTTGAAAGGTATCACAGCGAAAAGTTTGGTTCTGTTTAGAAAAAAAACACACAATCGAAATTTGAATAGAAAAATCTCAGAATGCTGCGACAACAATTACGCACATGCAATGCAACACAAGAGGCCTTAGTGTCTAATAGTGTTGACACAGTAAATCTGGCTGTCATTCTTTTTGTCGGCAAGACAAATACGTTCCATCGCAAACTATGTTTGGGGTCGGCGTGGTACTTAGTTGTCTGTCGAAGTACAGAGAAAACCATATCACAGCAATACTGAACAGTTGAAAAAAATATAGCAGAGATCGCAAGAAAACTCAGGGTAAATGAAAGACAACTACAGTGTCAAATGTGATTTGACCTACCCTCGGCATCTAATTTCGGCGGACCTTCGGTTGGAAATGAACTCACCCAATTCTGTCAGACATTTCGCGCAACTCTTTTCTCATACTGCACGTTTGGCGAGAACATCAAAACACAACATCTCGTCATACCGTTATTGGAACTCGTACGGACAGCTCTCAAAAACGAAAACCACATTCAGTTTTTTTTCCATGACCAGCACAGTAATGTCTAAATGTTGTTGTGGCCGACTTTATGCTCAAAACAAAGAGAACATCCCGACACAGGCAAGTGAACAATGCTCCAGTGCTCTTCCACCTGATGCACGGTGCAAGGAAGAACAACCTCCCACCATGCCCCTCCCCCCCCCCCCCCCCCCCCCCCCATCTCCAGAATTCAGGTGCTGTACCCATGTATATCAAAGAGAATCCGAGAAACACGCAAGTGAAGAACCATCATTCCAACTACTAGTTATTGGCAATTGTACAATCTCTGATCGATGTCTCCAATGAAAACACGACCATGGCAGTCTTTTAGAGCGACGCCTTTGGGTACTATGTGTGTCCGCAGAAAAGAATAGTGACCGCTTCCTTTTACAGGACACCCAGAAGGGACCACCCACCTACACCTACCTGTCTCTTCCTGTTGTATGTTTACTTAATTTAACAAAGTAAGCGTCCTGGTTAGGAGTCTGGTGAGCCGTCCTCCAGCTCAAGGAAGTACTGTGGCAATTTTAGTGAACGTTCGTTTATACACAAAAACAGCAACTATGACACAACGTGCTTCATAAAGAAGCGTTTTACGCTGGTTGCGCAAAAAGTCCTCACCTTGGAGAACAAAAATGATTTCTGTTCTACCTCTCCTTGGCGAGCGGTGTGAGGCAAGAGAGAGAGAGAGAGAGAGAGAGAGAGAGAGAGAGAGAGAGAGAGAGAGAGAGAGAGAGAGAGAGGAGAGAAGGGAGGGAGGGAGAGGGGTGGGTGGAGTAATGCAAAGAAGGGAGATTGTAGGGACCTGAGTCAACCTAGATATGTAACAGGATAGAAACAGTGCAGCTAGAATATCCTTTTCCCCTTCCACACAATCATGCGTCCACGTGCGTGCTCAGACATCGACACACACACACACACACACACACACACACACACACACACACCACACACACACACACACACACACACACGTGCGCGCGCACACACACACACACACACACACACACACACACACACACACACACACACACACACACACACAAGCACGCTTTCAAGCTTGCAGTCACACGCCTACACACATACACGAGTGCGCGTGCTTTTACACACATATTTACAGCCTCTAATCGTATCATTTTTTTTTTTTCAAAGTTCAAATTGTACATGATCAAACTCTCTTTTCGTGTACTCTTTCACACACACACACAGTAACTGCTGTCAATACCACTAATCTGGCGAGATCTGGCAACTACATGAGAGTGAAAAATTCCGCACGAAAACAGCTTCCGATCACACAACGTGCGTTCATGGTGTATTGGGGAAACAAATCTTTGGATGGATATGGAGAAAAGACCATGTGTGACTTTCAGGCCTCAGAGACAAGATTGATTTTGTCAGCGCCAGAAGAACCGTGGACTGCATCAAAGGTTTCGTTATGCGTTCTCTGTCCGTCTGTCTGTCTGTCTGTCTGTCTGTCTGTCTGCCTCTCTCTCTCTCTCTCTCTCTCTCTCTCTCTCTCTCTCTCTCTGTCTCTTCTCTGTCTCTCTATTACTCTCTCTCTATTACTCTCTCTCTCTCTCTCTCTCTCTCTCTCTCTCTCTCTCTCTCTCTCTCTCTCTCTGAAAATATCATTTTGAATCCGATCTGATATGGGCATCGTTATGCAAAAATGGTGAAATTAATTTTCTCTTCAGTTGTCAATTCTTCGATCACATTAGAATCTGATACATTGCACTAAGGTCCTCTTGTCAAATGTATCATTCTCTCTCTCTCTCTCTCTCTCTCTCTCTCTCTCTCTCTCTCTCTCTCTCTCTCTCTCTCAAGATTGATCTGAAACAGGATTGTGCAACTGACCGAAAATATGACCTCTCTCCTAACTGGTGCCAAAATTGCCCATATGTTAACCCAAAGGTGCAATGGCATTACTTTAAAAAAATGCACTGTCTTTCCTGCACCATGAGGATCAATGGAATTTCTGCTTCGCATGTTTTTTTCAT
>JADBJO010003362.1:80000-95000 GCA_016801955.1 Conus betulinus | reverse complement strand
GATGATGATGATGATGATGATGATGATGATGATGATGATGATGATGATGATGATGATGGTGATGATGATGATGATGATGATGATGATGATGATGATCATCATTATCATCATCATCACCATTATCATCATCATCATCATCACCACCACCACCACCGCTGCCACCACCACCGTGATAACCATAACGGTCACCTATGCATCATAGAGATTCCTATTTTACAAGACTGCTCCAGATCCTTCCCCCAAATCACAATAATTATATGTGAGCAACACACACGATATACTATTAAAAAAAAAAAAGAAAAAACAGCCCAATCAATAGTTTACATGTGCACACCATTATGTTCCTAACAAACTATATATAAAAAAAAAAAACCCGAACAAACGAAAACCGTCCAACAAACTATCTTCATTGATTGTCTGTAGGTATACAATGTGTGGTGTGTGTGTGTGTGTGTGTGTGTGTGTGTGTGTGTGTGTGTGTGTGTGTGTGTGAGAGAGAGAGACGAGAGAGAGAGAGAGAGAGACAGAGAGAGAGAGACAGACAGACAGACAGAGAGACAGAGAGAGAGAGAGAGAGAGAGAGAGAGAGAGAGAGAGAGAGAGAGAGAGAGAGAGAGAGAGAGAGAGCTGATGCACAAAGAACTGTACCTGTGAAATCGAACAAACAAAAAAAACAAACACACTCATAAACGCATTTCTTTAGTTAAACGCGTAAAGACACGCATGTACGCTTACATGATCAACACACATCACCCACGCGCAGCACTACACACGGCTCAGACGGACATGCCACGCCCACATTTGGTGGTTGCCGGGGGGGGGAGATGACTTTTCAAGCCCAGAGTGAAAGGACGATAGCAAATCAGTGGGTCGGAGGTTGTCACGATGTCTGTTCCATATCGCTGGGACTGGGGAAGGAAAAAAGGCCTTTGTCCGTGAGTCTTAAGCTGGCATTCTAAGGAATCACGATTCAGATTCAGAATGGAGCTGAAGAGACAGAATGTAGACTTGGAAGAGTTCAGAAAGATAATCGGAACCACAGCAGAAATACTGATATTAGAAAGAAAAAAAAAATCACAACTGGTAGCTTGTGGTCGTGTTTTATCGGAAAACAGGCGATCAGTGGAGAGAGAGAGTGAAAAAGAGGAGAAATATGGTCTGATTTATCACTCTGCTAATGAGCCTGGCAGCGTTACTCTGGATTTCTATTTAGTTTACCTAACACACATTTGATGAGGTCGGGCTGTTTAAAAGGAATTACACTGATCCATCCTGTAACATTTCGTATCTGGAAATGGTGCAGCTTTAAGTAGATGTATCGTGTTGCAGGCGAAGGGAAATTTCAAGTGCCGAATATTATTCCTATCACACACACACACACACACACACACACACACACACACACACACACAGGCGCGCGCGCGCACGTACGCACGCATGCTCGCACGCACGCACGCACACCCACACACACACACCACACACACACACACACACACATGCACACACATGAACGCAGATTTGCACCTTCTTTTCAATTTAAGACGGATCCGTTGTGATAAAGCTACCCCACTCCCACCCCCGCCCCTAATTTAGAGAGAGAGAGAGAGAGAGAGAGAGAGAGAGAGAGAGAGAGAGAGAGAGAGAGTCGTTATCTCTTTTTCCAGGTAAACAGGTGCAGATATTCATCATACCACTGCTCTTACCAGGCAACCGCTGGCGGATACACAAAATGATAAAGACATAAACACGTCAGAAGTCAACACGGTTATCAGATGAAACATATAGGGTATGCAAACCACCGGCAATAGCGTGCCAGTCACACAGATAACCAGGGCAGATGTATGAGTGGCTTGAAGGGAAAACCGGAGGGGAAGAAGGAGGGAGGAAGGATATGGAAACGGATGGGGTTGTTACACAATACAGTGCTTAGAGCACTTACTTTCGAAAGCTGAAGGACGAGGGAGATAACGAACTGGCACCAAAACGTGCATTCTTTGCGCTCGCGGGCGCGGGTGCGCGCGCGCGCGCGCGCAGACACACAACACAAGAAAGAAAAGGAAGAAAGAAAGAAGGGGAAAAAACCGAACAAGACAAGAAAAAGATCATTTCACGCAGTCATGTTCTCCGAAAAGTCTTTTTTTCGCAGTTTAAACTATCTTGTAAAAAAAGTCTTTCTTTTCGCAATTAAAACTGACTTTTATTGTGCGTAATTGTTTTTAACTGTAAGGGCTCCTTCGAAAAAATCTTTCTTTTCGCAGTTAAACTGACTTTTTATTGTGCCAAATAGTTTTTAACTGTAAGGGCTTCCCCCATGTTGCTACTTTCGAGAGCAGTTGATAGTAGATTCCTCCTGAATGTGACGTCACCAACAGCATTCGTTGTCAAAACCAACGCGATGCCACCACAGTAATGACAGTTCGGTCACTTCGTTTTCCTGTTCCATTAAAATCAGCTGAACATATTATTAGATCGAACACCTTCTATTATAATTAATGAATGTGGAAAAAAAAAAAAAAAAAAATTTCTGCTAATTTGACCGCATCCTTAATCACCAGAATCATACTGCGTACAGTAGTGCGTTCTTTTTAAAGCCTTGTGCACATGTATAAAAACTATTTTTTTTTTCCCAGTACAGTCGTTTCTGACTCGCCAGTAGCAGAACAACAAGAAAAACTTATCAAATTAAAACAATTTCAGTATTTTGAAAGTCTCTCACATATATATATAATGCTGCTGAACAATTAAGTAGTGGGGGAAATCAAGTGCAGGTTAAGAATTCTTCCATCATTATAGTAATGATTTGGCAAAGATTAGAAATTGAGAGGAAAAAATAATTTTTGAAGATGAAATAAATGGAAAAAACTCCTTCCCTAGCTGCATGAGGAAACTATCGCAATTCCTCCAAAGACAGATCTATATGTGTTGCCTGCTCCGAGGCCTCTCCCAAAGACAGTATCGCCTGCTCGAGGCCTCTCCCAAAGACAGATCTATATGTGTAGCCGAGACCTCTCCCAAAAATAGATATATATAGGTGTCGCCTGCTCCGAGGCCTTTTGTCCGCTAGATCGGACTTAAGGAGACACGACTGATTGTGTCTGTGCTCTTGGCGTCAGATAGAGTCACACCACAGTCCATAATTCGGTGGTGTGTTCCGACCGCCAAGGGTTCGAAAAAGAATGCAACAGCACCCCCAAAGCAGCCAGCGAAAGGTAGTAGAATTAAACAAAACGAAAGTTGGGAAGGAAAAAAAAAAAGTTTGAAAACTAAAAACATTACGCAAACAGTATAAAATGTCAGGGACAATCTTTGAGCCTATGCTTGAGGATCCATTTAAAGGATGGCAAGGGAGATCAAAAGATACGGAACAGTCTGAGTGGTCAGCTCTGCTGTTCAATAACCCAAGCATTGTCAGTGGCTAAGAATTGTGCAGAACAACCTTTCCTTGGATCTCGTAAGAGATGCAATCACCCACTGATTGACCAAAAACAATTCTTCCATCATTATAGTAATGATTTGGCAAAGATTAGAAATGAGAGGGAAAAAAAAATTTTTGAAGATGAAATAAATGGGAAAATGTATATCATAAATATGAAAACCCCTTCACTAGCTGCATGAGGAAACTATCGCAATCCCTCCCAAAGACAGATCTATATGTGTCGCCTGCTCCGAGGCCTTTCGTCCGCTGGATCGGACTCATCAGGGAGACACGGCTGATTGTGTCTGTGCTCTTGGCGTCAGATAGAGTCACACCACAGTCCATAATTCGGTGGTGTTCCGACCGCCAAGGGTTCGAAAAAGAATGCAACAGCACCGTGTGTGTGTGTGTGTGTGTGTGTGCACCTGACAATGCGTGGGTTAGTAACGGATTCAGATTTTGTAGTGAATTTAGACATTATTCTCTCCCAAACTATATGACAATGCATACCGATTGGAATCTGGTGTCCACTGTAGCGAAATTAAAGCATCAACATCTTGAACTTTTTTTTTTTTTTTTTTCATTTCATCGTTACAGAAAAAAAAATACACTCATGACTTGGTATGTTCATTATGGTGTCCGACATGGGAATAGCAACTTCGTTTGGCGCTTGCCTGTCCGGAATTTCCGGATATTAGCGAACAATTCATCACTCAAGCTTTATACGCAACCCTAAGTTCACGTTGTTAATGGCATCTACAACTGAAATTACGGTAAAAACAGTTTACCATTTACTGTAGAAAAGAAACACAGTTTGCCATTTGGATGAAGCGTTTAAAAAGCAGAATACCTAGGTAATGGAGTATCTTGCTTATGATTGTGTAGCCTCTTTAGTTTCGTGTTTACCCCCTTCTGAGAGGCCAAGGTCTAAGGGCATAAACTTTATGATCTGAATCTGAATCCGACTCCGTGTCAGTCTCTCCCCCTCAGACTCGGTGACAGTTTTCCCCCCTCTACCCCCACCCCTCTTCGCCTACACCACTAACCTCTCTCTGTCCTCCCCATGTATCTGCGTATCTGTCGGCTGGGAAGAGAGGGAGCGGGGGGGGGGGGGGGGGTGCTGTTTACTGCATCAACGACTATCATTAACATTATCGCCGCCCCACTGTGGTCTAGTACATTCCATCATTCATCATCATCATCATCATCATCATCATCATCATCATCTCTCTCTCTCTCTCTCTCTCTCTCTCTCTCTCTCTCTCTCTCTCTGTATTCATATTCTCCAGAGATTTGCCTTATCACCCATTATCACGTGCATATGACCAGCACGAAATGCTCTTGAGAGACACAGCAGTACATTGATTTCCGCCCGTGCCATCTTCAGCGGGCGCGGCTCTACCCCCCAGGTGCACAGCCGCCCTTGGGCTCTCTCACGACCAGCGATGCAATCAGAGTGTCCCAATATTGACTGGCAAGTCAGTGCCTGTGCTTCAGGTAGATTCTGCCCTTCAGACCAAGGGCGCGTGATGTGCCAATCCCACGTGACAGGCGGGTGCCCGGGGGCTCTGGCACCACCAGCCACATGAATAAAACATTAGTCCGTGGCCAAGCAACCACGGAGACGAGATGGAGGACACTACCCCTCCCCCCCCCCCCCCCACCCCATCACCCTGCCTCCACCGTTCCTCCCCCTCCCCCCCCACCCCTCACCGCCCTGACCAGTCCCTCCCTCCCTCCCTACCTCCACTATCTCATCCGATCCCATCCCACCGCTGCTTCTTCCGTCAACCTGCTTTTTTTTTCTCAGAGTTGGTCAGAATTTGAGCGTGAAATGAATGGTTAAGGCGGATGTAATTAAATGGGAAAGTTTGAAAAGAATCTGCGTAGTGCGCTCAGTGGTGCAGAATCATGTTTACGGTCAACCGTTATGAATTACACAATAACTAACAACGACAAACAACACACAACACACACACACACACACACACACACACACACACACACACACACACATGCACACACACACACACACACACACACACACACACACACACGCACGCACGCACGCACGCACGCACACGCACACACACACACACACACACACACGCGCACACACACACACACACACACACACACACACACACACACACACACACACACACGCACGCACGCACACACACATACACTAAAAAGATATTTTAATAGATAAGACAGAAAGAAAGAAAGGAAGAAAGAAAGGAAGGAAGAAAGAAAGAAAGAATGAAAGATACAGGAAGAATCTTGCCATTTTTGCTGCCAGTTGTAAATGATGGGGTTCCAGCACAAAGATATAGGTCCCCCCCCTCCTCCACTCTTTTTCTTCAAAGAACCGTTATTCCTTCTGTGACCATCGCCTTCATTCACGCTTGATATTAAGATCGGAATGTAGCTAGCTAACAACAACAAATAAAAATAAAACAAAATAAAACAAAACTTAAAATCTGAAAGAATTGCAGAGTGCCCGGTTGGGCCAGTGGTGGTAGAGTGCTGGACTCGCAGTCAGTCGTTGCGAGTTCGATTCTACTGCTGTCCAACGTAAACATGGCCAGACTTAACTCGCACCCCATTTCATCGTGGTCCTGTTCTGATGGTCAAGAGTAGTGTTAGATGATTCCCCCCCAACCCACCTCCTCTCCCACTCTGTCTCGTCTGCCATGGTATCTTCAATGGCTGTGACTGTATCTGTGAATGTCAAGAACAGCACATCCCAGGCAACTCCAGATTGTGCGTTCGAAATTGTTGGTCGAGTGTTTGCTTTTTTTAATTAAAGAAGAAAAACGGCGGTCATTCAGATATATATTCTCTCAACGGTAATTTTTCGTGAGAATGCCGGAGGAAAATGAGGAGACGGGGGCGCGCGGGGGGGGGGGGGGGGGGGGGGGGGGGGGGGTGTGTGTGTGTGTGAGGAGAATCAGAAAGGGGGGGGGGGTGTTTATAGGATAAACCGTATCCCTGCTTTTTGGAAATGCTCGGTAGGCAATTCCCTGTTTTCTACCTCTTTCTCTTCCACTCTACCCCTTGCAATCTCGTCCACTTATCGTCTTCTGCCTCTGTGGCCTCTATTCACTTGTCTAGACAGTCTTTATTCCTTGGACGTCTCTTGTTACAATGTATAGCATGCCCGCATTGCGCTGTAATCTGGCCACTAGATAGTGGTACTGTAAACAATGCTCAAAGAGGCCATTAGCCGTTCTTTCTTGCAGGGTCGATTTGCCCATGTGACCTTCATTCATTTTATGGCACTGTTGTGTTTGTCAGTATGTTTTTTTTTTTTAATGATTGCTTTTTTTGAAACGGGAGCAGGGAGTGAAGGGATGGGGACGTTGGAGAGGGTTGGGGGGGGGGGGGGGGGGGGGATGGTGAATGGAAAATACTGGCGTCCTCAGCACGTCTCAATCTTATCCGCCTTCAGAATGCTAATAGTTCGGCTATCCTGCGACCGATTGCTGTACATTGTTTGTAGAAGTCGTGTGTGAAACCCTCAGCTGCTGGTAAAAGAAAAGGGAGGGGGGGGGGGGGGGGGGGGGGGGGGGGGATTATGTAGGTTGTGATTTCATACATAAAGATGAAGCTGTTTGTCGCTGGATTAGTCAGGCTGTTTATGGTCCACCCCAATATGCACGTCCTCTGTGGAGAGAGAGAGAGAGAGAGAGAGAGAGAGAGAGAGAGAGAGAGAGAGAGAGAGAGAGAGAGAGAGAGAGAGAGAGAGAGAAGCGAGGGGGAGGGAAAGAAAGAGGGGTGGGGGAGAGAGAGACGGATAGATAGACAGCTAGGCGGAGAGAGAGAGAGAGACAGACAGAGAGAGAGAGAGAGAGTGGGGGAGAGAGAGACCGACAGACAGACAGATAGATAGACCAGACCGACAGACAGACGAGACAGATACAGAGATAGATACAGAGACAGAGACAGAGACAGACAGTCAGACAGGCAGACAGACAGACAGAGGCAGGGAATCCTATAAACCTCAGTATCGAAATGCCACCGTTGCGGGCAGTCTGAGCCTATCAGAGGAGAGGAGCTTCAATTCTTCACCCATGCCTCACACCGCCAATTTGACACAAGCAACGCCACACATGACCTCCGAGGTCGCCTGGACCCATGAAAGACATGCAGCCGAACGGACCATCGGCATCTGCCGGACTTGTAGCTACCAAGCTTACTGTATGCAGGCTGCTCAGTGGTCGTGTGACGACGTTGTGCCAGTGTACCTGAGTGACCACCGAGAAACCAGGCTGTTTGGAACCACACCATGCTGTAGTTTGGGAGTCCGGCACCACCTCGAGGGCCATCACGTGCGGTACCGCTCAGTCGTGATGGAACGTCACATTAATTAATATTGTCAGTTGGAAGTGCCCCCCCCCCCCCCCCCCCCCCCCCCCCCCGGCGGCTCCTCACGCTAGTCTGCATCTTCTGACAGAAGGAATTAGACCACACACCGCTGTAGAACATCAAAACTCCTTAAAGTGCGATGGGTTTACTACAAGACTACTAATTTTCTACTGCGTTAGCTAAGCCTACAGTGGGATACTGTTTTTGAAATTAAAAAAAACACAGAGGTACGGGTTTGTTTTAATGATAAGTCAAGTCATATCGCCTTTTCTTAAAAAAAACAAATCTCTAGTTGTGACTTAAGCTGGGTGTGCATGAGTCTGTTTGTGTGTTGCTGATCTTTGAGTCTGACCTGCGTGGTAAATCGCTTGTTGCAACGGCTCAGGACATCAATGTCAACTTCCCACATTGTCATCAAAATTTGAATCGATTCTAATAACAACTGCACTGTTATGTCAGGCATCGTTTCCGATGAAGCAGCCCCAGAGTCACTTGAAGTATGTTGTCTCTGTTCCTGTCATTTATGGTAGTTGCCAGTCATTCTCGAGGCAAGGTTTCAAAATAAGAAATTTGTATTCACTTCTGAAGTAAGTGCTAATGACTTTCGCAGGACCCAAAGCTGTTCGCTCAACTGCCTCACCCAAAGATAAATGGAACCGAAAGCTGACCCATCAACGACCGGAAACGGGCGTATTGATAGTATGCGAATAATGGTGGACGGACGGATACGGGTGGGTCGTTGATATATCGCGTGTTACAAAATATTTACGGGGAGAAGAGAGAGAGAGAGAGAGAGAGAGAGAGAGAGAGAGAGAGAGAGAGAGAGAGAGAGAGAGAGAGAGAGAGAGAGCCTACTTTTGCACTCAATCCCTAACCTCCCTCCCCCTTCGGCCTACCCCTCTCCTCCTCCGCTTCCTTCTTATCTTCCTCACCTATCTCTTCCCTTCCGCCTTCTCCATGTACTCCAAGGAAAGTGGCGAGAATTCATTTTCGTAAACCCTACAATCAGGGAGGATACATACATGACCTACTATGCCCCCTTTCGTCTTTCCCCCAAGTAATAATCTAGTTCTAGAAAGTTCCTAAAACTTTAACTAAACCTGCTGAACTTGTCACAACTTATTCCTAACGAAAATAACTGTGGATGCACCAGACATAAAAATCGTTACATTCTTTCAAAACTTTCGCATTGCACTTGCTGGTAACATTTTGCTTCAGAACAGCACAACATGCATGCTAAGTGTGAAGATGTGATGGCAGAGACCATAATTATGAAGTAGGCACATGATCGAAGCCTTATCCACGCAGAGTTACGTCACTCAACGAAACTGAAACACTAAAACTTCGTCGCTCTACTGGAATATGTTAAGACAGGCAGCACAGTATACAGCCCTGCCATGTGGTCTCCGACAAGAATAGAACTAAACAGCGTCGCTTCTGTTATCGTCACTTTTATCGATCATGAGTCCGAAGTTACGTGGTCTTTCATGCACTGCTTTGGCGGCGATCCTATCATCGATTTTCTCTCCAATTCAGTAACTGTGGTGACTTCATTAAGGTCGTCGGAATCGGCAAGTTCACCAGAATCGTCGATGGGCGGACGTGGTGGCGCCCTTCAGAGGAGGTACGCTGGCTCCGTCACTGACCAATCACTGTCGTCAGTAGGAGTGGGGGGTGGGGGTGGGGGGACTCTTAGTAGGTGGTGTCCTGCGCATGTCGGATCAAAACAAGCCACCTCTGAATACAGTCAGAAGTGCGGTGTCTTCTCTGGTGGGTTTTCTCATGACGACTTGTGATTACTGACGGCTCCTTCTGGATTGCCGGTGCTAAGGGCGCGATAGTACAGGCCTGGGTGTTGTATTTGCTGAAGCTGAAGTGAACGGCATGGGTGTAACGACACTGGAGAGAACGAAGGATGAGACAGCCAAGCAACAAAATGTTCGCCATTGCTAATCCCTGGTATCCATGGTTACCTTTTGTGCATGAAACGAATCGTTTCTCATCCTTTTTTCCCAGTCTGTCGGATTATAATGTGGAAAGGAGCTGTTTTGCAAGGCGACGTGGAATGGCCCACTTTCATTTAACAGCGGAAAATAGAGAAAACTGTAAGGGCACAGGGAAGATCGCGGCAGCGTTAAACAGTGGGTTGATCTCTGAATCTGGATTTTGATTCGAACTCCCCTAACAAAACAGTAAATTCAATCCATTTCATCAGCTTGATCTTGTTCCCATTTACATTCATTTTTGTTCCTTTGTTTTGTTTGTTTGTTTTTTTTTTTTTTTTTTTTCCTTTTTTCTTAAATTTACAAACATATTATGCTGAACAATTAAGTAGTGGGCGAAAACAAGTTCAGGCTAACAATTCTTCAGTCATTATAATAATGACTTCACAAAGATTTGAACTTTTAGAAAAAAAAGACATCGTGATGAAGAAAATGAGGGAAATATATTATAACTATGAGAAACCCTTCACTAGCTGCCTGAGGGAACCATCATGATCCCTTCTGAAGGCAGATCTATTTGTCTTGCCTGCTCCTACGCCTTTCGTCCGTTGGATCGTTCAAATTTACAAAAATATCGAAAATGCTGTGTCCTGAAAAGTTGAAGAAAGTGGAAGAAAAGTCCTGACCTCGCCCATTGATTGTGATCAGCAGTAACAAACAGTTCATGGGTCCGTCCTTTGGACTTCATTCCCCCACAGTGTATTCCTCAAATTAGTCCAGCAAGCTTCAACCTTTCTTCTTGAGACAGAGAGACAAACAGACAGACTCCACAGGGATTATTACTTCCTCGGCGGAGATCACGATAAAGAGTGGTTCTCCGGGTCTCATAGTTCGGCCATTGTCCCTCCTAAGAGCTGTTCTGGTGTAGTGTTTCGCGATGTGCGGGTACAACCTTTTAGCAAAACAGCCACACAACATCGGTACACAACGGTCACAGATCTCGCTGACAGTAGCAAAATCCAAAAAGCATTCTGGCTTCAGAGAAGAAACATATTATAAATCAATAACAGGTTGAATGACCACAAACCAAGCTAGAAAAAGACAAAGATAATCCCCAGTCTTTCTGTGTTCAAGGAGAGCGCCGTTTTCGTTTTTTGTTTCGCTTTACTCTGCTGTGTTCTCTTTCGTTTCGTTTTTTTCCTAACACACCCACACCCACACACACACACACACACACACACACACACACACCACTGTCTTCACAACGCCACCACTACCACCTTCACTAACTCTCCCATCTGTGGAAGCACACTCAGCCTCTTCCTCTACCGTACACACACCACCCGCTTCTTAGCGTCTGGCACCATGCCATGTTATGTCACTGAGACACCTGATCCCACCAAGACAACAGGCGAAGCACGTGCTGGGGAGAAGAGGGGGGGGGGGGGGGGGGGGGGAGGGGAATACCATGTGCCTCCTGCAGAAAGAGGTACCACAGGTGTGTAGGATGTAGCGCGGCCACACTGTATAAACCTTGTAGGTGTTTCGAGACCTGATTGAGTCACCATTTAAGGTTAAACTGATAATTGATCAAAAGCACCACTTCCCGCCAATTATTTCCCTTGTTTCGAGGGGATTTCCACCAATGATATCATATACAGTCTTCAAACACATTACCTTCTCCTTAGTTGACGTCCCCAATTCAGGCCTTTGCACTCACCCGTGACCCTATCTTTGCGCCAGGTAGTAGCACCCCAATAATCCCATTCCTTTGATCTTAATCTATCGGCTTGCAACCACCTGGCTTGGACAATTGATGACGCTATGAAAGAAAACGAGGAGAATCAACTTTCAGACACAATCAAATTCATCAAAACAATCTAGTTGCAAAAGCCCATAAATACTGAACTCCTTAAGCAAGGCCTTTGCGCAATATTTTTTTATGTGCAGCCTGAGGGGGGGGGGGGGGGAGAGAGAGAGAGAGAGAGAGAGAGAGAGAGAGAGAGAGAGAGAGAGAGAGAGAGAGAGAGACGGACAGACAGATGCCGATGAATCACTCAAGGTAACCTATGGGAGCATACTAGCTTGAACAAAAAGAAACCCGATAATTGCTGTTTTCTCTGGAAAACTGTTAATTATCCTTTCTGAAAACGAAATATAGTTGTTATCACAAAGTTGCACCTGTTTTTCATAAGGATAAAAGCGGTTTTCAGTATTTTCCTCATGTTACATGAATGTTTTTCCATTTGTTTTTCAGGAAAACATTATTGTCGGTTTTATCCGTAAGGATGGCAATTGTTTTCTCAATTTGTGCGTGGAAGAAACTTATTATTCCGAGAAAAAACAATGAAAATAGGAAAACATGATCCACGGAATCATACTATTTTTTTTTTCTTTTTGTCAGTCCCATTTGCGCTTGTCATGGTACAGAGCTATCATTGTTGCTTTTTTTTTCCACTGTGAACGACGTTTTCCTGTCCATAACATCCTTTTTCCTCAGCGAAACTAAGGTAATACTCACTATGGTAAGGAACACACAGGGGGGGGGGGGGGGGGGGGGACACAATTCTAATTCTGATCCTCAGAGAAAACAGGAAAAACACTGTTGCCCCCAAGAAAAACAGGGAAAGCAGTTGTGGTTCCTGAGGAGGTATTAGCGATCCTCAGGATGATAAAGGTTTTGCCCTTCTTCGCTACTTTCTTCGAGGATCATGGCTGTTCTCCTGATGAAAACAGCGCTTACCGCCTGTAACCGCCAGTATATTCCCCAGTAACCAGCACACAATATCTTTCCTTCCAGATATGCGAAAGGTTGTTCTTCTTCTTCTTAAACCTTGTACCATTCCTTATAGTACGACAAAACTGCAAGTTTGTGTTTAAAAAAGGATGTCACATGTCTCTCTGTGTCTCTCTGTGTGTCTCTCTCTGCCTCTGTCTGTCTGTCTGTCTGTCTGTCTGTCTGTCTGTCTCTCTCTCTCTCTCTCTCTCTCTCTCTCTCTCTCGCTCTCTCTCTCTCTCTCTCGCTCTCTCTCTCTCCAGCAAACCTAAGACGCAACCGAGACCCCGAGATCCTGCCCAGGATGTGCCCTTAGGACAGTTCCAACTACCCCATGTGTCTGGTGGAGGATGGATGGTTAGGGGTGAAAATGGAGAAAGTGCAGATTACTTCACAAACTATCCGTCGTGGGATAGTCAGCACCCCCCCCCCCCCCCCACTTCCCCACCCATACACACACCCTCCCTCTCCACTTTGCCGATAATCCAAAATGTCCGCACCGCCAGCCCTCCTCTCTCCACACACCTAGAGTACTCTCCCTTCCCTAGACACACGCTCCATCTTCTCCTCCATCTCTTAAGTAAATCACAGGCGTTGACCGTACGATCCTGACAATTGTAGAATCTGTGATATCTAGGAATAACAGAAAGCAGGAGTGAAAATCTCAGGAGGGATTCGGAATTCTACTAGAATCTGCCTTCTCTTGCGCTTTACTTAAGTGTTTAAGATATACAATGATTTTATACTTCATGAAAATAAAGCCAACATTTTTTTAAAACGTAAAAAAATGAATTGTGATAGTAGTGGTAGTAGTAGTAGTAGTAGTAGAGTAGTAGTAGTAGTAGTAGTAGCAGCAGCAACAGCAGCAGCTATCGCCATAGTAGCACCAGTAGCAGAAACAGCAACATCAATAGTAACAGTTATATATAACGATGATAATTGTGATGATAATGTGATGATGATGAAACTGCTACTACTACTACTGCTACTATTACTACTACTACTGCTGCTGCTGCTACTACTACTACTACTTCTACTACTACAACTACTACTACTACTATCATCAAATGAAACAGAAGAATCTTACCGATTTCCGTTCTATCCTTAGTGTTCGGTCATCTACGTCAGAGTCGAGGATGGGGTGGATAGGGTGATTGTGATAATGGAAGTATCGGATTCCTTCTATTTCAAAATGTCACGAGGACGGGTAGGTGTGAGATTGGATGTATTGGATTCCTTCGATTTCAAAATGACAGTATCCAACCGAATGGAGCAATACCAAGATGCTTCCAAAATGCACATGCACTTGTCTTCTCCTCAAGCATACGCATTGGTGTACATCATGCGCGCACGCTCGCGGACACACACACACACACACACACACACTCACACTCAAACAACACACACACACACACACACACACACACACACACACACACACACACACACACACACACACACACACCTATTTTTGCATTTAGTAAGATTTTATTATGCATCATCGACAGCCTCAAAAACAGCTACTGTTGTTGTTAATACGACATCACCCATAAGAGCAAATGTTCTTGCAAGCATGATCAAATGCCATAGACAGCTATTGTTGTAGCATTCGTGATTCAATCGAAAGCTACTGTTGTAGTCATGGCAATACCAGCATTAATCGGTTCCTTTATCATTTTTTTTTGTCTTTTCTACACATGCTCGTATATTAACAGCAATTGTTCAGACTTACAGTCACAAAAATAGCAACTGTTATTATAGTCATGAAAAAATCAGAAGTAGTTGGTATAGCGATGAAGACACCTCGTGATACTGATAGCAGCGTTGTTGTAGTCTTTGTGATGTGAGCTGGTTGTTGTAGTGATGGTAACAAAAGAAAAAGCAGCCGCTGTGGTGATGATAGCGGGTGTTTACTGTATTCATCCCGATACTAGCAGTAGCTTCTGCTATAGGGATGGTAACAGCAGTAATAGTTAAAATCACAGTAATGCCATGAACAGCTGTTGTTACAGTAATCATCATCATCATCATCATCATCATCATCATCATCATCATCATCATCATAATGATGATGATGATGACAATAAATAATAATAAATAATAATAATAATAACAACAATAATAATGAGAACAGGACTACTACTACTACTACTACTACTACTACTACTACTACTACTACTACTACTATGATGATGATGATAATAATAATAACAACAATGATAATAATTCTTACAGAAAAAACAATAATAGTGATAATAATACCAATAGCAGTTTGGTAGTCATGGTGATACCAGCAGCAGCTGTTTCAGTCATGGTAGCACCAGCAGAAGCTGTTGTAATCATGGTGATGCCAGTAGCAAACTGCTGTTGGAGTCATAGTCATGGTCATGCCAATAGCAACGGTTTGTTTGTAGCCATGGTAATAACAACAGCAGGCTGTCCTTGTAGCGTTGGTAATGTCAGTTGCAGCTGTTATTGGAATTGCAATAGCAGTT
>JADBJO010003362.1:65000-70000 GCA_016801955.1 Conus betulinus | reverse complement strand
GAGAGAGAGAGAGAGAGAGAGAGGAGAGAGAACAAAGGAATGGATAGCGACCAGCTCGGTAGACAAAGGCCTTTCAAATTTCGTGCAAGGAACACCTGCTTGGAACCATAGACGTATACATAACAAAACAACACCACACAGCATGACACAACACACAGAACAACAACACAATTCGATCCACAACAGTAAAAACACAACGCAACACAGCAACACAATGCAATAAAATACAATGCAATACAACACAATGGATGCAACACCATAAAATGCAGTCAAACACCATAGTCCTATCTATTCTCTCTTTCAAGCATTGCTATTATTGTATTATCAAAATATCGATAACGTGTTTTTCCGTTTGTATCACGAAACCTGAAAGAAATCAATATCGCCGCCAAATTGATGTAATAAATAAGTTAGAGACAATTTCATATTCATGTGCTCCTTTTTTTTTTTCCCTTCCAATATTCAGTTTAACTTATCCACTTAATGTTTCGATATTCCTTTTCTTACTTTACTTACCTGACTGTTAATCTATTCAATCCCTTTTGTTTATACTTAATTATCACTTTTATCTCAGATGTCATTGTCTCTCATTATCCCCACATTCCACTGCTTATATCACCTGCGCTTATCAAATTTCCAATCTATATTTTCACTTACCTATTCATTTTAAACTCCCGTGTTCTCCTGTCATTCTTCTGAAATTACCAAGAGAAGATAACAAGTCGTCACACGTTCTGTTCAACAGCAGAAGAGACCATGCCTGCCACGGCTAAATCCACAGGTGTTTATTTGTTTGTGTGTTTTAACATGCATTTGTTCTGCCGATACAAGCTGTCAGCGGTGTGGTTGAAACGCACTACCCTTCTTCTTCTTCTTCTTCTTTTTTCTCTCGTTTTTGTTTCATTCGCTAAGTGGCTTACCAATGTCACCTTTGCCTCTTAAATGTAATGAAGTCTCTCGCTTTGCTCATTGTTACATAAAAAGAAGACACTACAAGTTGTTGTGGATTACAAACACAAGCGCAAATATCAAAACTTGCTCACTGTTCAGAATTCGAATGGGACAATAGGAATACTACATACAAAGGTATATATATATATATATATATATATATATATATATATATATATATATATATATATATATATATATATATATATATATATATGTGTGTGTGTGTGTGTGTGTGTGTGTGTGTGTGTGTGTGTGTGTGTGTGTGTGTGTGTAAAATTATGCAGTCTGTTGTTAACAAAGCACGACATATTGAAACCGATGCGTAGGCAGATAATGACTTCGCAGCCTGATATTCATGACATGAATGTACTTGATGTTCATAACCTAAAGCGATTTTCGCAAAAAAAGGTGAACCCACACTGAAAAAAAGTCGTTAAAAAGGTTGCAAATCTATTCCAAAGTATTATTTAAGAAAATGAATGCGTTTCATAAACGAAATGCAAATTCGAGTTTAGATGCTGTTTGCTAAAGTAATGGTAGGCCATAAGAAAAGAGAAAGTTAAACCCTAGAGGGTCAGTGAAAACCAAACGGAATATATTGAAGGCAGAACAAAAAAAAGATCCACGGTTTGCGGTCCTTTCATGATATGATCAATCACTCGAATGATTCAGGAACGAAAAAAAAAACATGCGTGGTATTTATAAACATAATACCACAACAAAGCTTTCAGGTTTCGTCTCTCATACTGCTTTGATCTGTATGGTACATATTTTGACTGATGATGTCCATAATTCGCTTTCATCATGGTGGCTGTTTTTCCGACCTCTTTGATGTGAACTATATCGGGCATAGTCTCCCTTTTCTCTTTGGCAGTGTTGATTTCAGCAACAGAACTCCTGTCGGTGTCGAACGAATGTCTGGCGTCAAAGCAATAAGCATTAGTTCGGTAAACTATGATCCTGTTAAAATAAGTAACTAATTAATTAGCGTGCTAACGAAGTAGCTTGCTAACTAACTAACTAGCTGGCTAGCTAGCTAACTAACTAAACAAATACATACATTCATACATACATACATACATACATACATGCATACATACATACCTACACACATGCATACATATACACATATACATACATTTACATGCTTGCATGCATACATGCATGCTTGCATGCATACATGCATACAGACATACAGACAGACATAACAACGAAACAAAAATCAACATGACACACCCGTAGTAGTTTGAATACAAACACACACACTAAATCCCAGAATAAGGTCTTTTGATATCCCTAATACCATTTGATCTTTTTTTTTTTTCCATGATGCTCGAAAGTCATCAAACTAAAAGCATTGAAATGAATATCAGATTTATCTTAGATGATGAAAGGCTACATTAGATTATTAGATTTACTTTCGATTGTAACACTATAACCAAACAAATATACTTTCAAAGAGATGAGACAACTGGACATAAGAACGCTGACAAGCGATACAGTATTGTATCAGAAGAGATAAATCAGACGACTGGGCACATTCTCAGTTACAGAAACGTGTCCCAGTGAAGATGACGCACTGCCACGCGAGAACAAGATGTCCCCGTAGAAGCCAGGATGACTCAGAAAGTGTAACTGAACCTGACACACCGCTGTACACATTCATGTGGCAAAGAAAAAAAAAAAACGGGTTAAAAGTAGAGGGCGGGGGGAGCATCTGCTTGGTCGTGCACTACTGAGGTCAGTCAGTCTCCTCCTGTACTGCTGATCTCAGTCTGGTCCTGTACTGCTGATTTCAGTCTGGTCCTGTACTGCTAAGGTCAGTCTGCTTCTGTACTGCTGATGTCAGTCTGGTCCTGGACAGCTGATGTCAGTCTGGTCCTGTACTGCTAAGGTCAGTCTGCTTCTGTACTGCTGATGTCAGTCTGGTCCTGTACTGCTGATCTCAGTCTGGTCCTGTACTGCTAAGGTCAGTCTGCTTCTGTACTGCTGATGTCAGTCTGGTCCTGGACAGCTGATGTCAGTCTGGTCCTGTACTGCTAAGGTCAGTCTGCTTCTGTACTGCTGATGTCAGTCTGGTTCTGGACAACTGATGTCAGTCTGGTCCTGGACTGCTGATGTCAGTCTGCCCCTGCACTGCTGACGCCAGTCTGGTCCGGTTCTTCTGATGTCAGTCTGGTCCTGTACTGCTGATGTCATTCTCATCGTGTGTTGCTGATGTCAGTTTTGGTCCTGTATGTTGATGACGGTATGATCCTGTGCAGCGTATGTCAATCAAGTCCTGTACTGCTGATCTCAGTGTAGTCCCGTGTTACTGACGTCAGTCTGTTCTTGTATTGATGATATCAGTCCGGTCCTATACTGCGGATGTCAGCGTGGTCCTGTAATGCTGATGCAATCCTGCGTGGATTGGAGACCTGGACACTGACAGCAGAACTCACGCGGACAGCCCAGACTTTTGAGAAGAAATGTTTAAGACAGCTTCCCAGAGTAATCCACTACGAAATCAAACTAATATCTATTTAGTTCACCTCATGTACATCGAAGTCAGTTTTTTGTTTGTTGACAACATCTAGCTAGGCAATTACTGTCTATTTAACTGATGGCTTCCACACAAAATCACTCAGGACAATGAACACCATGCCGCTAATGCCTTTCAGACAATATTTCTCCAGACAAAATAATGTGAATGCCTAGCAACAAAGCCGTACCCACTATGTTGGTAGGCAGGAATCTCTCCTAGCAATAACCAGACGCCGCCAGCGTGCTGGAGACAGGCCTGCCGTCATGAATCTCTCTGAGCAGCATCGGGACACGGCGGTAAAAAAAAATGGACGTTTTAGAAGCAGCCCAACTAAGACCTGAATGGACAACTTGAAGGACGGACTGGCAAGCAAAACCTCTACCACGGGGTATTTCTAAAGGATGAATATTGTATATCATAATTTTCATCTCTAGCATAGCTATGTAAGTTTCTATCGGGACCACTCTCTGGGGTATTTCTAAAGAACGAATGCAGCATGATTTCATGTTTTCCTCGCTATCATAGCTGTGTAAGTTTCCATCAAGATCACTCTATGGCGTATTTCTAAAGAACGAATGTAGCATGATTTCGTATTTGTATCTCTATGGGGTATTTCTAAAGAACGAATGTAGCATGATTTCGTATTTGTATCTCTCTCTATCATAGCTATGTCAGTTTCTATCAAGGTCACTCTATGGGGTATTTCTAAAGAACATATGCAGCATGCTTTTATATTTTCATCTATGTCACAGCCATGTAAGTTTCCATCAAGGTATATGGGGAATTTCTCAAGGACGAATATTCCATGATTTCCTATGTGCATCCAGGTCATAGTCACCACTATCTGTGTTTGTCAGCAGATTCTTACTCTCTACACCGATCGACCCCAAACGTGTGATATTGATCCCAAACTCCCCGCTCGTAAACTGAGGCGAAAACGTGAAAGGAACTAGAAAACAAAAGGGCAAAGCGACAGTTTCCTGGTTTATGCGACACCTAAACACAGAGTATATTGCATCCCAGAAACTGAAGACCCACTTTTGGAGAGTGGTGCCCGGGTGTGTTGCCAGCAATTCACGACTAGATGCTGTGACGCTTCCCCCTACAACGGTGAAATTATGGCCAGGAATATTTCCCGTCTGCAGTCTTTTTCGAGAGATCTTTGGGAGAAAGTTTGCTGTTTCAGAATCGCTGTGGTGCGCTGTATACAAAGTTGCACTTAAACAGTGCGCGCGGCAGTGCAACATTTCTAAGAGACCAGACGAAAAATCGGATTTGCCTGAACTGTTACACTGAATAGAAGTAGGACATAGAAAATCCAGTTAAAAATCCATCGAGCTCAACCTGAATGAATTCATCGCCCACGGACACTAAAGACCCTTACTGCATGGGAGTTTTGTTGGTTGAACAATTCATCACTTGGGTGCTTGATTATCGGCTTGCTTATGCGATCGATTCATTGACAGAAATGACGATTGTCAAAATAATGCTTAAATGTGATTTTACATTCCGCAAATTACAA
>JADBJO010003362.1:40000-47500 GCA_016801955.1 Conus betulinus | reverse complement strand
CAACGAATGTCCAACGAATGTCGACCCTCGTGAAAATGACCATTGTTGTTGAGGAGTTTGGCAGTTGAAAGCCAGCGTCAAGTATGAATTTTCATGTTTTCGTCGGAAGAGGTACTCAATTATCATGAGGCGTGATAAGGTCTTTTTCTTCACTCCCACCCCCACCCCCCCCCCTTCTTCCCATCCGTGGGAGTTAAGTGTAAATTGATTAATGTGTATTGACAAACTATCCAATGAAGAAAATATGAACCCCAAAGTGAAATCATGTCAATGTGTGTGTGTGTATATGTGTGTGTGTGTGTGTGTGTGCGTGCGTGCGTGCGTGTGTGTATGTGTGTGCATGCGTATGTGTGAAAGGTTTAGACATTGATTTGCATTAAAATACAATTTGACATTATTTCTTCAACTGTTAAAAAAAAAAATGGGAAAGCGGTATGAACATCCATGGGGCGGAGATCTATGGGACGAAAATCCACTGAAAGTCCACTCCCTTCTCCTGCCCCCCTCTCTCCACACACTTCAAACAAAATAAAAAAAAAGCACACTCAGCCCTAAAGTCACTTCATTTTCTAAGATTTTCACTCCCTTGTATCACCACGCTTTCCCCTAACGTTTCTTCTACTTCTAACAGTTCTTCACCAAACATGACTACGATCTGTTCGAGAGTTTCTTCTTAGAACTCTGGCGCATCGTTTACCAGATATTACCACGCTGTGTTCCAAAAGTCCAGTTCCAACGCGCTTTTCACCAGTCTTGACCACCAAACCATCAGCTGGCCACTCTAGTCCAAAGTACATATCTCAACACGTTGTTCACCTAATATGACAACCACTCTGTATTCAAAAGTTCATTTCCCAACAAATCATTCACCACACATAACGACCACGTGAAAGAAAAGGCTATTCTAAGTCCACAAGTCCATTTTCCAACATTTTCTTCACCAAACATGATGAGCATGAAACCAAAATGGCCGCTCTGTGTTCCAAAGTCCATTTTTTCCAAACATTTCTTCACCAACTATGAGGGTATGAGAAACAAAATGGCCACTCTGTGACCCAAAGTCCATTTCCAATTTTTCCCTACCAAACATGAGCAGTATGAGGAACAAATGGCCGCCCTCTCTGTTTTCCGAAATCCCTTTTTTACTCAACGCTGTTTAGAAAGCATAATAATCTATATAACAAGTGGCCAATCTGAGTTTCAAAGTCCATTTTCCAACACATGCATTTAGCATGGCAAGCACATATAAAAATGGACACTGTGTTCCCAAAGTCCATTTGCTAACACATTCATCAAGTATGAAAGGCACATGAAAAAAATTGATACTCTGTGTTCTAAAGCCTATTTTCCAATACGTTGTTCATCACAACTGACGAGCACATGAAAATGAAATTGTCCACTCTGTGTTTTTCAAAGTCTATTTCCCAATAAAGAGTTCACCAAATGTAACAACGCTTTGTTCAAATGTTCCATCCTCTTCTAACACATTGTTTAACAACCCTCCTATAGCATATTGTTTACCAAATAGCATAATGCTTTTGCGTAAAGTCGATCTTCTGTCAGGAATTTGTTTACTTAAAGCTTCCACGCTATTTCCCAAAGTCTCTTCTTCTAAAACGTTGTTTGTTTGTTAAACACGGCCACGCTCTTACCTTACGTTCCTTCCTCCTCTAACGCTTTGTTTACCAAACTCGACTACGCTCTTACCTAAAGTCGCTCCTGCTCCTAATACGATATTTACCAAACACACACAAGCATGCCCTTTCCTGAAGTCTCTTCTTCTTCTAACACGTTGTTTACCAAACATGAAGTTGCCTTTTCGTAAAGTCCCTTCTTCTTCTATTACTTTTGCCAGGAAAGATCTTTTTCTTTCCCGAAGTCCCATCCTGTTGTAACACGTTGTTTACCACATACGACCACAATCTTTCCAGGAACGTTATTTACCAAGTATGACTACTCTCTTTCCCAAACTCAGGTTGTTAACCAAATGCGACAACCAAATTTCCGAAAGTCATGTTATTAACAAAAACACAACGACAAAATTTACCAACAATTAACCAAAATACGACGAGGAAATTTGCCAAAGTCATGTTGTTCACGAAAATACAACGACGAAGTTGACCAAAGTCATGTTATAAACCAAATGCGACCACACTTGTTCCCAAACTCACGATGTTTACCTAGTACGACGGCGTTCTTTCTCTCAAAGTGAGGTTGTTTATTTACCAAAACATGACCACGCTCTTCCCAAACGTCACTTTGTTTGATAAGCACTAAACGCTGTTCCCCAAAGTCAATTTTTCTTCAAACGCATTGTTCACGAAACATGACTAGGTTCTCTCCTGGATCACATTCTCCTGACAGCAGGATGTTTACTTGAAGATCGGCTCCCCAGACAACAGGAGAGATCCTGATTATCACAGAAACTAATTTCTCAAAATGATCAGAGATAAAAAAAAACAAACAGCAGAAATCCTGGCTATTACAGAAACTAATTTAGCAAATGATCAGAAATTATGGAAACAGAAGAGATTCTATTACATGAACTAATTTACCAATGATCAGGGATTCAGACAAAAAGTCCTCTACAGCAATTAGTTAACAAATTATCAGGGATCCAAACGACAGAACAAACGACGTCTTCCATAGGAATTAATTTACAGATGAGCAGGGACGTAGACCAAAGGGCAGATGGAGTCTTCGACAAGAATTATTGGAACTAATTCACCAAATGATCAGAAATCTAGACAAAAGGACAGATGTCGCCTTCTACAAGAATTGTTTACAAATACTCGAGGTCAAAGGCTATGTCCTTAGTGGTAACTAACCCCTTCTCTTTCTACATTGTGCAATAATCACGGATTCAGACGACAAGACAAATGACGTCTTCCACAGAAACTGTTTTACCAAATGACCAGGGATTTAGACAAGTGGAGATATCTTGTTTTGTACAGCGATTAATCCATCAAATGACCAACGTGGGTATTCAGAAAATGCAACAACAAACAAACAAAAAACAAACAAACAAACAATAAAAAAAAAAAAAAAAAATTACCACATGACTACAAATTTAGACAACAAGAGATACCCTGTTTTGTACAGGAACTAACCCATCTGATAATCAGCCTGGATGTTCAGAAAACCAACCGAGATCCTGTCTTGTACAAAAACTAATTTACCAAACGATCGGGGATTCCAACAGCAAAAGAAAGCCCATCATGTACAGCAATTAAATTGTTTACCAGAAGATCAGGTATAATGACAACATGACAGATGCTCTCTACTCCAGGAACTATTGCTAACTAATGACCAGCAGCTCGGGCAGCGGAAGCGATCCAGCCTTCAGTGGCATTTCATTTTCTCCCTGGGAACGAATGACTGGGCTGCTCATCTGCGCAAACTCCTCGTTCCGATCAAATTACACACTAGGCCCGCGGCCGATGTAACACAACAAAGGAAAGGTTCACTGTTCAAGCCAACTGTTCTCCACGTACACACATCAGAGGGTGTGTTTGTCGAAGGAACGGGTGTGAGGTCGCTAATCAGTTTTCTTCTTGTTGAGACAGCATGCAAGGTAATGATAGAGAGAGAGAGAAGAACACTACACACTACACACACACACACACACACACACACACACACACACACACGGGGGGGGGGGGGGGGGGGGGGGGGGGGGGGGGAGAGAGACGGGAGAGTCGAGGGAGACAGAGTTGGAAAGGAGGGTCGAGGGAGAGAGTTGGAGAGAGAGAGAGAGGGTGAGAGAGAGAGAGAGAGAGAGAGAGAGAGAGAGAGAGAGAGAGAGACAGACAGACAGACAGACAGACAGACAGACAGACTGACAGACAGAGAGACAGAGAGACAGACAGACAGAGAGAGAGAGAGAGAGAGACGCTGAGACAGACACGGAGAGACGACAGAGACAGACAGACAGACAGACAGACAGACAGACAGACGACAGACGACGGACTGACATGATACCAACAAAATCAAACGTCAAAGACAGGTAGTGTGCACAAGGACAGAGACAGACAGGGGAGAGAAATACGGATCACCAGAGAAAGGTCTTACCTCATAATTGTGACAGCACTTCAACATCAGACTGCGGAAAAACACCTTGAAGCTGAAACTGTTGTAAATGTCAAACATGGTAAAACGAAGATGTACAAAAGAAGGAGAACGAAAAAAAAACAAAACCAAACAAACAAAATATAAAGAAAGTAACAAAGAAAGAATGACCAAATGAATGAACGAGGAAAAAACGAACAACAATGAAAATAATAAAGCAAAACATTTCTTCTCCCACTCAGCGCTTATGAGTTCCTCCCACAATATTTGCATGCTGTGTAAAATCGGTACCGTTTAGCTAGGAAGCTTCAAAAATTATACAAAATAGGGAGAACAAACAAGAACAAAAAGAAAGAAAGAAAGAAAAAGAAAGAAAGAATGAATGAATGAATGAATGAATGAATGAATGAAAAAAAAAATGAAAATAATAAAGGAAAACTGATTTTTTTTTTCCCCTCCCACTCAACGCTTATGGCATCCTGGCACAATATTTACATACCGTGTAAATCGGTACCGTTTGACCAGTAGCTTCAAAAGCTGTTTTACTCGCTGTAAATGTGCATAATGCAGACCCGCTGTGTGATGTTGTTTTAGCCTTCCCCACTGTCAGTCGTCTTGTATACAGTTTGTGTCACCAGAACTGCTGCAGGCCGCTTGTTTTGCAAAGCCTGTGAGAAACTTTACCAGCATGATGTCACAGTCGTGCCTGTTATCCCCGTCTGTGTGTAGAATAAATAAATAAATACTAGCTGGAGGGATCTGGAAAGTGCATGCAAGTGTGTGTGTGTGTGTGTGTGTGTGTGTGTGTGTGTGTGTGTGTGTGTGTGTGTGGTGTGTGTGTGAGAGAGAGAGAGAGAGAGAGAGAGAGAGAGGAGAGTGCGTGTGTATGTATAAGAGAGAGAGAGAGAGAGAGAGAGAGAGAGAGAGAGAGAGAGAGAGAGAGAGAGAGAGAGAGAGAGAAAAAGAGAGAGAGAGAAAGGGGGGGAGAGAGAAAGAGAGAGAAAGAGACACAAAGAGAGAGAAGAAGAGACAGACAGCGACGATATTGTTAGTGTCTTTGGTAACTGACTTTGCGTTACATCGCTCAGTTTATTACTGCACTCTTTACATCATTCTTATTCGCCTATGCTGCATAGCACATACTGAAGTACAATGCACACACACACACACACACACACACACACACACACACACACACACACACACACACACACCTACACTTTTCTACAGCTCTCTCTCTCTCTCTCTCACTCTCTCTCTCTCTCTCTCTCTCTCTCTCTCTCTCTCTCTCTCCCTGTTTATGGATGCAGTGATCACTTCCCAATTGTTCAAACCAAAAGAGTCAAACATCAGATAAAACCTCCTTGGCTAACAAAAGAGATACAGAACGCTATTTACCAAAGAGAGTACCTGCTAAAAAAAATGGCCCTCGTGAAGAATACAAAAAACAAAGATATAAAGTAACATCTCTCATTAGAGCAGAGAAAAAGAAATATTTTCTAAACTTAATTAGTGAAAAGAAAGACAGCAAGTCCGTATGGAAAGCCATCCACTATTTTACAACAGTAGCAGATCAAATAATTCATGATGATAAATCAAATGATAATGACCTAGAAGAATTACAAAAATACTGCAGGGGAAAAAAACATCCATTCAGATTTAGATATCAGCCTTCTAGATGTTCATTCTGTTCTCGCGTCCCTTAGGCGATTGAAGCAGACAGCCACTCGTGGAATTGACGGTATAGATGGCAAAATTCTAAAGCTCTCTGCACCCGTTATCGCAGAAACGTTAACTTACATTTACAACCTCTGTATAGATAAACAAATGCTTTCCAGATACCTTAAAAAAAGCAAAAATTATACCAATATACAAATCAGGAACACTACTGATCCATCAAATTATAGACCTATTTCGATTCTATCAGTTTTTTTCTAAACCATTAGAACTCCACATCAATAAATGTCTCCATTCCCATGCAGAAAAATATGATTTAATTCACCCAAATCAATCAGGGTTCAGAGAAAACCATTCGTGCCACACAGTGCTAACTAAGTTAATAGATAGATGGCTCTTAAACATGAACAACAAGCAATTTTCAGGAATTCTCTTTGTAGATTTCGCAAAAGCTTTCGACGTTATAAATCATGAACTTTTACTCAGAAAACTAACTTTGTATAAGCTATCATACAAAACCCTGAAACTGATTTCATCTTTTCTCTCCAACAGACAACAAATTGTGTCCGTAAACACATACAAATCTGATTTTTTTCTTCCCAACAAAAATTGGTGTCCCACAAGGGTCGGTATTAGGTCCTCTATTGTTTTTTTTTTTACATCAATGATCTGCCATTTGTACTTGAAAATAAAGTGAAATGTTCGCTGATGACACAACCTTAGACACAAGTAATTCTGATGCCAAACAGGTTTTGCAGTGACATGCAAGAAAACATCAATCTCTTGGTTAAATGGACACGATTTAATCACCACATGGCTCTCCATCCTCATAAAACTAAATTCATGATGATAACTACTAGACAGAAACGTCAAACTCTAAGCCAGAAATCTGCCAGTACTTTGCATTTCTAACGAAAACGTCGAAGAAGTAACCAGTCACAAAGTCTTGGGAATAACAATAGATAATAATCTACTTGGTCAAAACACTTAGAGTCTTTATCTAGAACGTTGCAAGAAAACTACATCTTCTAAAAAGGATTAAGAACTTCTTAAATTTGCATGCAAGAAAACTATTCTTTCACTCTTACATTCAGCCTTTTATTGACTATGCCTCAACGCTTTGGGACTCAGCGAGCAATAATTCACTCAAACCACTAATTAGCCTTCACAAAAGAGCTGTCAAAGTAACGTTAGGTCGACCATCCTCGCTGGCAGACTCAGACTATAAGCAATCAGGCATTCTCCCATTCAAAGCCAAACTTCTATACATAAAGGGCTCTTTATGCATAAGGTACTCCATGGAAATGCTCCACTTTCTCTGACAAATATGTTCACTTTTAACGACTATCGACATTCACATAAAATAAACCTCCCGTTTGCAATGATTAATCTATACAAGTCTAGTTTGGCGTATTCTGGAGGTTGGCTATGGAACCATATTCCTCAAGAACTAAAAAATCAATCAAACTTTAAAAAATTCAAGTCTAATTTTCAAAAATATCTTATGAATGTCTCAGATTTGACTGCACTATACCCTAAAATGTATTGAAAACTCTCAATTCAGATTTAATTCAACAACTATGTGATGTTCGAAGTTGACTCAATTCTATGCAAATTGCACTGATCATCCCATACCATTCATTGTTGTTTTTTTTTCAAAGTTTTTTTGTGGGTGTTTCTCCATGTCTGCTTCATTGTCCTTCTCTTCCTTTATCTCTCTGACTATCTATTGCCAGTCGGTCGGTCGGTCGGTCG
>JADBJO010003362.1:27500-35000 GCA_016801955.1 Conus betulinus | reverse complement strand
GACTTTTACTATTCCGCGCTAACACACTTACACATGCAGTTGTGCCCAGAGGTGAACACATTGTCCATCTTGCCCTTTCGGACATGAAATAGACAATAACAGGGCCATGCAGTCGACCACATGTGTAGTCTATTATCCAGGCTCGTGCAAGCTGTCCATCTCGTTTTTGGTCTGTATGTTGTGGTTCGCGTCTCCTGCTATGAGCACAAAATTTCGTCCAGCGTCGGATCACACGTGTGAAATAGGATGAAACTTCCCTTGTCGAAGCAGTAATGAGAACATCAATGTTGAGATGCCAGTGGTATCATTAAAATCATGCTACAACATTTGACATTTCACACACAATTTTAAGAGGACCACCAATGAACACACTTCGTGATTATATTTTCAGCACAAGCTCAAACACAGATTTGAATGCTACACATTGAAAAAGCCTGATCGTATGTAACGCGTCTTAAATACATATTCGTAACGCGATACTTTTCAAAACAATGCATTCACAGCTCTGTAAAGAAATGAACAAAACGTCAAGACACTAGGAGTAATCATCGCATCACTTCAAAACGAAACGCCAACACAATTCATCATGGAAACATAAAACCCAGCCAGAGAAAATTACGCATCAATAGCCTCCTCCCTAACACACACACACACACACACACACACACACACACACACACACACACACACACACACACACGCACGCACGCACGCACGCACGCACACACACACACACACACACAACACACACACACACACACACACACACACACACACACACACACACACACACACACATACACGCCGGACACACATTTTCGCTTTCTTTTCAGCCTAACAGAGACAACTCTAATTCATTGATCACTTTTATCGGAACAACAATAAGGAAAACAACAAACACAGGAATAATTCTAAAACAAATATTGCTAATAATAGATAATCTAATGACATCAACAACAACGACAACAACAACAACAAACAATGATAACAATAATAACAATAGTAATTATGATGATAATGAATATATCAACAACTGCCATTAATCAGGAATTTAATATGGACAGCCCAGGACGAACGGTTAGATATATGGCAACCTGGAATAATAACTGATTGAAAGAAAAAAAAAAAAGGTATGACAACATACTACGTAAACAAAACACATGACAAACATTAAAATGAAATAAAACTGTGACAGAATATGTAAATAAACAAAAGCACCTAACCCACACACTCTCCTCCCCTTCACTCCTCACCCAGAAAGAAACAAAACTGACCAATCGACCTGTAAGCAATATGACTGTTCAAACATTTAGGTGATCTTTATCTAAAATGAACTTAAAACTGCTATAAAAACTCCGAGGATATCGTCAGCTTTTTAACTTGGTGATAACAAAGTTACGCTAGAAAAGAAAAAAAACTTCGAGGAATTGTAAAGAAACCTGTTCCTGTACTGCCTTTTTCCCCATGAATCAATAAACCATCCATTCCAGAATTTTGTATTTTCTCAGGTGGATCGCGCTGCCCTGTTCGTGCATACTTGCGGTTAAAAAAAAAAAAAGACTCCTGTGTTATGCGAATTTTGGTGGATCTTTAATGTGCAAAGTCTCATCTGTATAGGTAATAATTAGATAGGTATGTTTTTGTGCAAATATTTCACTGAGTGATTATGCGTGACTTAAAGTAAGTCTAAAACATACGTATTAAGTCTCTTCTGTATAACCGTCAAATATGTGTGTCTATTTGTGTGCAACGTCCTCTGAAAAAAAATGGTCATTAGGGTTATCTTGTTATGCTTATAGTCTTCCGTGTGGACATCCTAACCAGATGAAGGTTTTGTGCGTGTCTTTTTTATGTGAAAGTGTTCATCAAGTGGAACGTTTTACTATAAAGCGTCTTCTGCCTAACTTGATAAGTTGTACAGTGTTGTGCACAAAGTCTGTATAACTTTTAGTTAGTTTTTTTTATGTGTACAAAATCTCCTCCCTAAAAAAAATTCAGTTAGAGAGAGAGAGAGAGAGAGAGAAAGACAGACAGACAGACAGACAGAGAGGGGGGGGAGAGAGAGAGAGAGAGAGAGAGAGAGAGAGAGAGAGAGAGAGAGAGAGAGAGAGAGAGAGAGAGAGAGTGTGTGTGTGTGTGTGTGTGTGTGTGGAGAGACACTTCTGTGTCAATGACGAAAAAAAACTTTTCATACTCTGACAAAGACGACGGAATCACGTGAAAGATCCCATCCACCAAAGTTATGCCAGGACCCAATTTGCCTTTGAACAGCTATTCTTGTATGGAAGCAACCCCTGGCATGCACTACGTGGTTGGGGTCAGGAATTCTAATTAACAGCCGTGCCAAGGTGTGTGAGTGTGAACAATTGTTGGCCGACAAACAGGGGTCGAGGCGCTGCTGATTGAGCTCTTGACTGAGAAGGTTTGTTCCATTTCCTCTAGCGCTGCGCCTTGGCCTTGTTATCAGAGTCCCCTCCCTTGGAAAGGCCCCGGCTCGGTGAACAGGGTCAGGGAGGTCACACGGGTCACTGCTGGAGGAGAATGAGGGGCGGGCAACTCTCATTCTCGCTGGCTTTGCAGCGCGAGCACACGGACTGACAGCAGTCATTCCTTACAGGGCACCCCGGTCACGGTACTTTTGGCGCCCCCTGTGTCTGCCAAAGAAAAGTTCTGACAGGAGAAAGGGAGAGAGAAACGACTGTCCGGAACATCTAAACCGGGCTGGGTTTGAACTCCTGGTCCAGCTCTGCTAGTTTCAAATCCGTTACCATCCATCCACTTCAACTTTTGGTGTTTTAAAGTACAGACAACGGAAACGTCTCTAGGAGCCGGATCTTGGATCTAGAGGCATTTGTTGCATTGATCATGGCCTCCGCGTTGTGGGAAAAAAAGGGGGGAAAGCAATAACGAAACCCGTTTCTTTTCACTTGTGCTGGAAGTTGTGGAAGCGAAGCAGGTCGTCGTCTCAGGGGGGGGAAAAAAACAAAGGTAGCTGATATAGCTTTGTTCGGGACGTGAAGGCTTGCAGAGAAGAAGAAGAAGAAGGACTGACTAATGAACGGTGCAGTTCAAAACACAGAAATCGATCAAAGACAGCACAATCAGAGAGAGAGAGTGAAGCGGAAACTAACGCGACAAGAGCGGGTGACTCCATAGACTAAGAATGTCTGAGCTGCTTCGCTGTGTTTCCAAACTTTTGCTCTCCAGGAAACTAGCAAGACAAATGAGGAACAGAAGAGGTCGATGGCAACGACAGACGCTGCCCGTAGGACAGCCGGGAGAGGACATCACAGAGAGGCTGAGAGCTTTCCACTTTGGCCCATGCCCGCGTTCAAGGACAAACGAGCATGGCTGGTGCCGGTGTGGATGAACAGACGAGCGACAAGCAATAACATTCACTTTAATTTGAAACTATGGCAGGTCATTCCTGAAACGCAGACGAGCTTAGCCTCTCTAATGTTTCTGCTAACACACCCCCCCCCCAACCGTCCGGCCCGATCAATTACCGGGAATTAACCCACACGCAAAAAAAAAAAAAAAAAGTCTGAAGAAGCACCTGAGTAAACAGAATCGTAGATGAAGCGCCATTGTCCTCATATGACAGGGGAAGGGGGGGGGGGGGGAGGGGAGGGGAGGGGAGGGAAGGCAGGGGAAGAGCAAGTCCGGGTGGGGAATACTGGGGGGAGGCGGGAGGGAGGGAGGGAGGGGGAAGGCTAGGCAGTGACAGCTTGTACAGGGCTGCGTTCTCACCCAGCATATTAAAAGCAGCGCAATGAATAAACGTTGCGGGGTATCGTGAGATCTGGCCGGCCATGTTTTATTCAATTATCTATTTACTTCCGCTGTTGACGAAATGTAACTTGCAGACTTTTTGTCTGCAAACGTGATCGAACCCTTTTATTTTCTCACTTCATTGTTGATGCTGTGATTTTTTTTTTTTTCAGTTTGTTATTACTGTCTTCAAATGTGTTTGTTGAGATGTTAAAACCCCGAGGAACAAAAATCAAAAGCCTTTGCTTTGCGCAGTTCAACGCTGTTGAATTAGTTGAGTTTGCTGTTAATGCTGTGAATTTTCTTCTGATTGCTCTTTGCCACCTAAACATCACTTATTTTGCTCCTAACTCTTCAAAACGTGTTAACATTAATGTCATGGCTATAAAACTTTTTCTTGTTTTGGCCTTGTTAATGCTCTGCCATTGTGTTGACTTTGCCCATAACGTTTTGAAACTTGTGTATACTTGGCTGTTCACATCGTAAGCCTTCCTAGCTTTGCCGTCAACGTTGTGAAACGTGTACACGTTTTTGCTAACGGATATATATATATATATATATATATATATATATATATATATATATATATATATATATATATATATCTGTGTTCTTGGTGTGGATGGCGATGTTACTGTTGTTGTTTTGTTGTTGATGATGTTGTTGTTGTTGTTGGAGCAGGCTCCTAGAATGCAAACAAGCACATGCAAAGTCCTGGGCTATTACTTAAGGGCGAAACATTTGGAGGGATCCAAATCTTGTATAATTATGATACTGGGATAGTGACAAGTAAAAAACTACCTCTTCAGCGCAGCCAGCATAGCTTCTGCGGCAAAGGTTTCCCATTCTGTTGTTGTTGTTGTTGTTGTTGTTTTGTGTGTATATAGTGCAAGGCTTTGAGAGGCGTAATGAGCAGTGGCCGTTAATTAAAAAAAAGAAATGAACGTCAGTAAAGCCAACATCTTTGCTTTTCCTAATCTACATCTCCAGTGGTTTATGTGATTGTCAATGATCAACACGGACACTGAAACGTTAAAACAATGTCAAGAGCTCTGCGAACAGATTGGAAAATGCCATAAATAAGTACGTGTTTCACGGTGTCCAAAATAAAAATAAATCATCATTAAACAAAAACAATTTTGCAGTGCAAAATACACAGTGAAAAAACAGTCACCTTACAACTTATTCACCACCACCACCACCACCAACAACAAACAAAGCAGGCAAAAATGAAGACAATTTGAGAATTGCGATTCGGCTGACAGCAATAGCAGAATATAAACAACAGGTTTCAAATCATAGGATGCATTTGAATAATACAGAACTCTACATCGAATTCACATCATAGATCAAAGCAGCTGAAGTCCACATTATTTAAATCCTCTGTTTAAAATATGATGAAATTAGCTGTTCCTTTGGCAAAGGGGGGGGGGGGGGGGGGGGGGGGGGGGGGGGGGGGGGGGGGGGGGGAACCAGTGTACAGCATTTAATAATTCGTTCCTAGCTTTGTAGTATATACACATTCATCGGCATAACTCAGCATTCACTTCCACGTCGATTACACCAGCAAACTGTTATCTGATAACACCAACAAGCACATGAAATGACTGAGTTTGTGTAAGGCTTAGTTCACAACAAACAACCTCTTCCACCAAACCAAACGATGACCAGACACTCTTGACATAATGTAGAGCGAGCCTAGCTACATAAGCCAAAATGAAAGCCAAACTCCTGACATGTGAGAGACGACACTACATGCCTTAAAGACAGCACACTGACTCCAGACATGTCGGAGTCGACATCAGTTGCACAAGTCATTACAGCTCGACAATGCTTGATATGATTGAAATGAGCCCTATCATCATAGATTAAAATACTCTTGACGTGAGTGGAACGAGCGTTATTGTCTTGGTGAGAACAGCACAACACTGACACGTTTCACACTGTGTTCCACACAGGCGCGCGCTCTCGCTCTCCTTCATCTCTTCCTGCCTCACCTTCCGTGTCCTCTCAGTGGAACGCCCCGCCCATGCTGCACGTGCCGATTCGCCCGAACACTGTCTCATCTAGTTCTGCCTGTCGCAGCCTCCGGCCCGGTAGTCTAGAAAGAACCACCAATAATAGCATGTCCTCATGAGGCAGCCTCGTTGTCGTCATTCTGGATAAGAAATCTATCAACAGAATATCCTTAAACTGTAAATATCATAGTGCAAAAAAAAAAAAAAAAAAAAAAAAAAAAAAAAATGAGGATGTAATCACTGCTTTCCCACTTGACCCTAAAGTCATTTAATCTCATTCCAGAAGAGAAAAAAAAAATGACAATTTATTAAGCTTCTGAAGTCTAAATACATGTTAAACCTAAGTAACATCCTTCAGTGACTCTGATAGAAATCAGCAAAGTGGACAAAAAAAAAAAAGAAGGAAAAAAATTATTACAGTGATCACCTAGACTAGTGCGCAGGAAAGCTTTCACGTTTAATATTCTGTTATGCAGGGATCTGTATACGGCATCCGACGAAAGTAACTCTCATGGATTTAAAGGGAGAGAAAAAGTTAAACGTACGGTATCCATTTCAGTGCATTCAAATCAAAATAAGCACTCAAAGATGTTTAGAACGCCCTGGTAACCCAGTAAACGCCAAAGCACAGAAAAGGTTATGTCTGTTGTGAAGATAAATGGCAATTGCTGTGTTTCACATTATCGCCCATGTCTATAATGGCATGTCGTTTACATGTATATGATAGATAGATATGTAGATAGGTAAATGGAAATACAGATAGAAAGATAGATATAGAGATAGAGATCAATAGATAAGTATATAAACAGATATCTTTTATGGATTAAATTCTAAAATTCTAAAGTGGAACCCGCACATCATCAAAACGAGACGATGTGAACAGGTAGTTAGAATTCCATAAAGATTACAATCCTTTCAAAACCCTTTTTTTTTTCTTTTACTTTTAATTTTCAAAAATCCAGTCTTTGGCTTAATGGTGTCTTCAGGAATTCCTTCTTTTCAAAAAAAAAAAAAAAAACCGCTGTGGCAACAGTTCTGATTTTTGATGGATATATTCCTGAGATATATTCCAAGTAAACGCTGTCCTGCACAATTCTTAGCTGCTGAAAACGCTTGGTTATTAGTTAAGCTGACCGCTCGGACTGTTGACACTTTTTGATGTTACTTACATCTCTATATGGATCGTCAAGCACATGCTGATCCTCAAGCATATGCTCAAAGATTCACCCTTATACTTCACATATGATTCTTTTGTCTCTCAGCAACCAACTTAATTCTTTACCGCACTTTCTTTTACTTTACCTTCTACCCGTCTCTGGCTGCTCTGGAGTGCTGTTAGAGTGTTTTTTCCAGAGCAGTAGCTGCGCTGCTGCTTACAAGTCCCTTGGAATGTTCAGTGGAATCTATTCTGTTCAGACATACGCAAGACAGGCCTACTCTGCACTAAAAGCGAAATTTGCAAATCATAACACCCAACCCACAAGAAAGAAATGCTGATGATAATAATCATCCCATCATTATCACAAGTGACGTTAATTAGGCCTTCACCTACTCGTGTAGTACTTTCCTTCGCAGACTACAAGGAACCTGCTTATTATCGACCAAACATTTACTTCTCTGAACAATTTTATTCAAGAAGAAAATCGTGAAGTCATTTATAATAATGATGTTCTTCAATAATAATTGTTACCGAGGTCGGGGGGGGGGGGGG
>JADBJO010003362.1:20000-22500 GCA_016801955.1 Conus betulinus | reverse complement strand
TTTTAACTGTCATAGTGGATGTACACCCAGCAAAACATCCCTGGTTGCCGTTTGTGTTTCATGTATTCGCAAAACAACGTATACAAGACCTTAATCTATCGTTTAATCTGAGAACTGAACACTCAGACCCCCATTCAATGTCTAGAGTATTAAGGGTAAAATCAGAAAAAAAGAAGAAAAAACACACACAGAACTCGCCTCTTGCGAGACTGGAACCGTAGACCTAAGAATCATTTTCGTTTTATATAGAGGAGAGTGTTATTCTCGAGACCTGCTTGCCACTGCGATCATAATGGAAGCTTCCTTTGGTGATGGGCGGACACCATGCAAGCCATGAGCATAATGGTACCTTACCCTAGTCACATCAGAACAATAGACAAGCCTTGATCATAATAGTACCCTATCCTAGTGATATCAGGACAACAGACAAGCCTTGATCATAATGGTACCCTATCATAGTGATATGAGGACACCAGACGAGCCTTAATCATAATGGTACCTTCCCCTTGTGATAGGAGGACAGCCTTGATCATAATGGTACCTTCCCCTTGTGATAGGAGGACAGCCTTGATCATAATGGTACCTTCCCCTGGTGATATGAGGACACCAGACAAGCCTTGATCACAATGGTACCCCCCTTTCTGATAAAAGGACATCAGGTAAGCCTCGTTGTATAGAGGAGAGTGTTAGTCTCGAGACCTGCTAGCCACCATGATCATAATGGAATCTTCCTTTGGTGATGGCAAGACCTCAGGCGAGCCTTAATCACAATGGTACCTTATCCTAGCGATATCAGGACACCAGACAAACCTTGATCATAGTGGTACCTTACGCTGGTGATATCAGGATACCAGACAAGCCTTGGTCATATAATGGTAGATCCTCTTTGTGAAGGCGGTACACCAGACAAATCATGATCATAATGGTACCTTCCTTTCTGATGGCAGGACACACCAGATACGCCCGGGCGATATAGTGCTACCTCCCTTACTGGTGGCAGGACATCAGGTAAACCGTAATCATAACGGCGCCCTTCCATGGGTGATAGCAAGGCACGAATGTAATGGTACCATCATCACCTGGTGATGGCCAGACATCGGACAGTCCAAGCCCAGTCTGTGAACATTGAGGGTGGGCCATAGTATCACTACAGGACGTTAGCCAGTCAAGAAAAGAAAAAAAAAAAAAAAAAAGCCCCCCACCCCCCCCCCCACCCCACCCCGAAAAAAAAAACAAGAGAGAGAGAGAGAGAAGAAAATTAGAACCAAAGATCATTAAAAAAAAAAAAAAAACCCAAAAAACCTTGGGCCGAACACAACGCCATTGGGTGAAAGACTTGATGTTTACACTTTGCCGTCCTTTCTTTTCTCTTCCACCGCTCCTCGCTCCCCTTATCCCCCCTCCCCCCCCCCCCCTCCCCCCCCCCCATCCCCCCTCTTGCCCAGTTCCTCCCCTCGCCTCTCCGACCTCCTTTTTTTTTTTTTTTAAATCTTGGTCAGGTCATATTTGTAGCGAGAGAGGACTTGTTAATCTGCATTATTCTATTTCACTCTACATTTCTCGTTTTCAACTTCTGTCTTGACTTACCTTTTAAAAAAAAAAAAAAAAAAAAAAAGAGGAAAGGTCGAGGTCGAGGCTAGTAGTGACCTTAGTGCTTGCTGTGCTCAGTATGCTAACATTTAATTTCATGTTACCACCAACAAGCTGGGGCCATAGCCTCGGTTGGTGATTTCTTTTTTTTTTTTCAACAAGAGTGGCAGCGCACAAACTGGCTACATAGGTTACGTTCAAGGTTGAACACATATAATTATACCGACTCAAAAATGAAACAACAGACAGAGGTTACTCTCAAGTACCACACGGAGTAACCAGCCACACGTTAAAACGAGCCGCGAAAAAACAAACCAGCAGCCTTTGTGTTGGCAGCGAGGAGGAATCGAACTGGGAACACCCGCGTTCTGTCACTGAGCCAGGTACCCCAGGCTGGGTCACTAAGACCCAGATCGACTGGTCCTGGTGGGGAGCTTGTTGTCTGGAGCGGGGGTGGAGGGGGGGGGGGGGGGTGATGGTGGGAGAAGTGGGGGGTGGGGTGGATGGAACATGGTCGTTGTCTAGGGCGTGACACGAGGCCGGCCAGCTGAAAACAGCGTCTGCTGCCAGTCTGTGAACATCATCCCACACAAGAGGAGAAGAGACGCTACAGGTGAAGACCGACGGTTCCGTCCACCAATCGAAACGAGCATGAACTTGAGATCGGTCAGTATTGTAGCTCGAAACGCATTGATAGTTACAGAAATGACAAAATGTGGAAGACATTTCAGCTGCCTAATGCCTAATTCAGTTCCTTTCCTGTTTCAGAGCCGCTTCGTCTTCGATTGAAAAAAAAAAAAAAAGCCTTTTCTGATTATGGTTAATCATTAACCCCCCCCCCCCCCCCCCCCGACACACACCCCCCCCCTAACACACACACACACACACACACACACACACACACACACAC
>JADBJO010003362.1:7500-17500 GCA_016801955.1 Conus betulinus | reverse complement strand
CACTAGACCAGTGGAACTGTGAGTTTGGTCCTTTTGACGACAGCACATACCTGGTCACCATTGATGTCGTTGGACTCTACAGTAACATTCCTCACGCCGACATGGAAACAGCAGTGAAGGCGTTTGTTGACAAAAATGATTGCATCAACAACATACCAACAAGCGTCTTCTGGAACTGATGAACCATGTACTATCCAACAATGTATTTCACACTTTGACGGGCATTTCTACAAGCAAAAACTGGGCACACTGCAAATCGGCACACCTATGGCACCTACGGTGGCTTGCCTCTTCATGGGCTGGCTGGAGGCACAGCTACTGGACAACAGCTCCTTTCCTATCAGCCGAGAACTGTGGAAACGGTTTATAGACGACATCTTTTTTCTGTGGTCTCGATCAAAAGAAGAACTTCACCAGTTCCTTGAGTTTTTGAACCATTTCCACCCTACCATCAAGTTCACTATGAACTATTCTAAAGAATCACTGCCATTTTTGGACATCTTCATCCATCTGAAGCGAGGTTACCTGTATACAGACCTGTATTCCAAAACCTACAGATGCTCGTACATACTTGGCCCATTCATCCTGCCACCCTTACCATACCATCAAAAACATTCCTTATGCCCAGTTCCTGCGCCTCCGCCGCCTCTGTTCTGACATGCCAACCTTCCAGTCTCGTTGCCAGGATATGGAACGTGATTTCCTCCAGCGAGGATACAGCCCTGCGACCATCCAGGAGGCAAAAAACCAAAGCCAGCCATGTTCCCCGACACGAGACTCTCTCAGCTATAAGATGGAAGACAGGCAACACAAAACGAGTTCCATTCATCGTCACTCACAACCCCTCTAATCCCCCATTCCGTTCTTGGTTTGCAGAACTCCAACCTCTTCTCCACACGAGCCAGAAAATGCGGAAGGCTATGCCTTTCCACCCATACTAGCCGAAAGAAAATCGCGGTCTTTGAGAAATCTGCTCATGCCATCAGCTCTCCCGATTCCAGATGACATCTATGCTGGATGCTTCAAATGTACAGCTCAACACTGTGTGTGGTTTGTGAAAACCATCTAGTTGAGAGCAGAACATTCAGTAGTATGCAGACAGGAGAGACATTTACCATCCGTCATCGACTGTCCTGTGACAGCAGCAATATCGTCTACATGCTGTACTGCACCAACTGTCAGAGCACACAGTACAGTACATGGGTGAAACTATGCTGACACTGAAAGATCGCTTCTGTCTGCACAGGTCTAACATCAAGTTGAACAAAGGTGCATGTGTTCATGTCAACAATCATTTCAACTTGCCTGAACACTCTCTGAAGAACATGAGATGCATTGTGGTGGAAAAGGTCCACAGCCTGAACAAAACCGCAAGACAGAGAAGAGAAGATTTCTGGAAGAATAAACTAAAGACAGTTTATCCTTTGGGACTCAACGGCCTTGATTCCGATGGACACTGATTTGCAGAGTGCAGATGGGGGAGTCTTGATTAACTTATGGGAGGGGTGGTGCATGATGTGGTTGGGTGGAATTCTTTATGTGATCTGCACGTGTGTGTGTATATGTGTAAATACTGTTATGGAATTGTTCCTGTGGCAGAGGGACTTGGTTCTCTGGCGGACTCGGTGGCAGAGAGACACGTGCATATGCGCGCGCGCGCTTTGTGTGTGTGTGTGTGTGTGTGTGTGTGTGTGTGTGTGTGTGTGTGTGTGTAAGTGCGTGTGTGTGTGTGTGTGTGTGCGTGTATGTGTGCATCTCTTTTTCTTCTCAGTCTCTCAACTTTATCTCTTAATCTCATTTTTTTTTTTCTTTTAAATGGCAGAAACACTGACGTCATAGCTATGACAACTTTGTTCAGTGCGTCAATACTTATGACGTTCTTACCTTGTCAATAAACAAGCCCCAGAAGAAGGCCGCATGGCCGAAATTTTGGCAAGATATTATGACATTAAGTGCGTTGTGTTTCCTTTTAATGTATATGTATATTTATATATATATATATATATATATATATATATATATATATATATATATAAAAGACGCGTATGCACGCACGCACAAACACACACACACATGCTCTCCACCCCACACCCACACCCACCCCCGCACACATACACAACATACCCACAACCCCCCCCCCTCCCTCTCTCTCTCTCTCTCCCCCCCACCCCCCCCCCCCCCCCTTACACACACACGTACGCACACACACACACACACACACACACACACACACACACACACACACACAACACAACACATAGACACACACACACACACACGCATGTATGCACGGACGCATGCACACACACACCCTCCAACGACACATACACACACTCCATCCCTTCCTCCCTCCTCCCCCCTCCCCCCCCCCCCCCCCCCCACCTTCCTTCCCAGAAAACGTTTCCAGTTTTGACTAGTATCATACACAGCACTTGCAAACGGACCAGGTAATGCGTGGCGTGGACCTGGCCGGACTGTGGACAGATGGGGTGGCCTGACAGGCGATACGACGTGGTCCAGACCCTCTGCATCGTCAGGCTCCGGCTGATGACCCCCCTTCACGTGAAACACTCGTTTGTCTGGCCACTCTCACCTGGCTGCTGCCAATCTGTGGCATGCCCAGGATGCGCTGGCAACCGGCACTAACCACTTACATATGGCTGCAAGACCCCGTTAACAAGCAACATGGGGGGGGGGGGGGGGGGGGGGGGGGGGTGGGGTGAGTGGGGGTGGGGGGTGGAGGTGGCGGTGGGCTTCTAATGGTGTGTTTGGCGCTCGAGAAGGCGTGTGTTCGTGTGTGTGTGTGTGTGTGTGTGTGAGGGGGTGGGGGTGGGAAGGGGGTGAGGGGGGTGGGGGGGGGTGTGGGGGGTGTAAGCGACACAAAAAGCGGCGTTGTGGCCCTGAAGCCGTGCTGAGTTTATTGGTACAGTCATTTGTCCGTTTGTCTCCAGCCCGTCCTTGCCCTTCCCTCTCCCCTCCTTCCCACCTAATGATGTGAGAGGAACGATAGCCTGGCGATCCTTCGTCGTGCTGTCTTAGTGTGGCTTTCTGATGCAAAGAGGAATAACACGCTGGATGTGCTGCGGCTGGAATGAGAAGACTGAAAAGAACAACGCTTCAAAGAGCGCAGGGCTAAACGCTTCGACAGCAGATTTTGAAGAACAGCACGCTTAAAAATGAGACTGCAAAGAACAGCACGCTAATGAGCAGGCTGCAAGAAACAGCACTACAATGAGCAGATGCAAAGAACAGCTATTGGGTGACCATGCCATTTATGAAAAGCGGTCTCATGAGCAGACAGCAAAGAACTGCACTCTAATGAACTGACTGCAAAGAACAGCACTCAAATTAGCAGACTGCAAAGAACAGTACTCTAACGAGCAGACTGCAAAGACCTGGACTCTAATGAGCAGACTGCAAAGAACAACAATCTTATTGGCAGACTGCAAAGAACAACACTTTAATGAGCAGTCTGCAAAGAACAATACACAGCAATGAACAGACAGCAAAGAGCAAGACTCTTATTGGCAGACTGCAAAGAACAACACTCTAATGAGCAGTCTGCAAAGAACAATACTCTAATGAGCAGGCAGCAAAGAGCAACACTCTTATTGGCTGACTGCAAAGAGTGCTGACAATACTCTAATGAGGAAACAGCAAAGAGCAACACTCTTATTGGCAGACTGCAAAGAACAGTACTGATGTCTGCAAAGAACAACACTCTAGAGCAGACAGCAAGCAGAGCAACACTCTTAATGGCAGACTGCAAAGAACAGTGCTCTAATGAGCAGTCTGCAAAGAACAATACTCTAATGAACAGACAGCAAAGAGCAACACTCTTATTGGGCTGACTGCAAATAACAGTACTCAGACGAGCAGAGTCCAAGCAGAAACACTCTTACTGGCAGACTGCAAAGAACAGTACTCTAATGAGCAACACTGCAAAAAAAAAAGAGCAACGCTCTAATGAGCAGACAGCAAAGAGCAACACTCTTACTGGCAGACTGCAAAGAGCTACCCTGATTGGCAGAGTCCAAAGAAAACACTCTTATTGGCAGACTGCAAAGAACAACACTCTCTATATTGGCAGACTGCAAAGAACAACACTCTTTATTTGGTGCAAAGAACAGTACTCTAATGACAGACTGCAAAAAGCAACACTCTAATGAGCAGACTGCAAAGAGCAACGCTCTAATTATTGCAAAAAAACAGATGAGCAGACAGCAAAGAGCAACGCTCTTATTGGTAGACTGGCACTAATGAACAGACTGAAAATAACTGCACTCTTGTTGGCAGACTGCAAAGAACGTTATGAGCAGACTGCAAACTAAGAACAGCACACAAATGAGCAAACTGCAAAGAACAACACTCTAATGAACAAACTGCAAAGAACAGCACTCTAATGAGCAGACTGCAAAGAACAGCACTCTTATGGGCAGTCCGCAAAGAACAGCACTCTTACTGGCAGACTGCAAAGAGCAGCACTTTAATGAGCAGACTGCAAATACCAGGACTTTAATGAGCAGACTGCAAAGATCAGCTACTGAATGAGCAGGCTGTTAAGAAAATAACTGTGCGAAGAGAGAAGCACTCTAATGAACAGACAGTGAGGAACAACTATCAAGTGAACAAACAGTAAAGAACAGCTATCAAGTGAGCAGACAGTGAAAGAACAACTATCAAGTGAGCAGACAGTGAAGAACAGCTATCAAGTGACCAGGTAGTAAAGAACAACTATCAAGTGGGCAGACAGTAAAGAACAGCTATCGATTGAGCAGACAGCAAAAAAACAGCTAGCTATCGATTGAGCAGACAGTAAAGATCAGCTATCAAGCGAGCAGACAGCAAAGAACAGCTATCGATTGAGCAGACACAGTAAAGAACCGCTATCAAGTGAGCAGACAGTAAAGAACAGCAATCGATTGAGCAGACAGCAAAGAACAGCTATCGATTGAGCAGACAGTAATGAACAGCAATCGATTGCGCATACAGTAAAGAACAGCTATTGCATGAGGAGACTTCAAAGTACGACATCCTAACAAGCGGAATGCAGAAAACAGATTCGAGACAAACTCTTCTTTGATACATTTTTAAAATAACATTAGAGGCAAATCTTTTTTTTTTTTTTTTCCGCCATAGCGAAAAACTAAAACACACAATAAAAGAAAATGTATTTGTAAAAGACGTGGGACCCCTTTGAAAGATTGAAAATATTACATGAATGGAAATGAAGTGCTTAAGAAAACAAAAATTAACAGAGTTAAGAACAAATTAAGAACAACCAGGGAAAAGAACAAAGCAGCGCTATTTCGGTCTAAAGCAGTACGGATGAAGAAAAAAAAAGAGTCGAGGAAATTGTGCAGATCTGAATAAAGGTAAATACATATCTATGTTAGCAGCCGGATATTGTAAAAAACCATTCCTGACCTAAAAGATATCTTGTCTGAAATTAAAACAGCTTTTTAAAGTTAAAAAAAAAGAATATCTTACAAGTTACAGGAAATTGAGAAATGTGATTAAAAATTCATCTTGCAACTATTTCGAACAATAGCAAGACGAGAGAGAATTACTGGCAGAAAAAATTGTAGCCGAAGAAGAGAGCCAAACCTTAATGCACGCGAAGCACGGTAAGTATATAGTCGGTGCCAATTTTATAAATGATAGGGACAGGTTGTTGTGAAGTCCTTATATGAAGGGAACAAAGATGGAGAATTCTTTGGTGTGTATACCAAAGGGTGGCCTGTGATTGATTTCTTGAAAATGTATCACACAAGAGTGGATCCAAATGCATTGTAATGAAGATCAAGCAAGATTAATGGTTAAGAACTACATTAAGGGATAATAATTGGCTACTTTACGATTTGATGAATTGTCAGTCAGCGACAACCCCCCCCCCCCCCCCCCCCCTTACACACACACACACACACACACACACACACACACACACACACACACACACACACACACACACACACGCACGCACGCACGCACGCACGCACGCGCGCACGCACGCACGAGCACGCGCGCACGCACGCACGCACGCATGCACGCACGCACGCACGCACACACGTACGCACACACACACACACACACACACACACACACACACACACACACAGGTACTTGAAGTGCATTAAATGAAAAAAAAAAAAAAAAAAAAAAAAAAAAAAAAAAAACGATTTCGACTTTTGTTGGAATGTCCTTTTCAATGTATAAAAAGCTTTCGGTTTCTGTGAAATTCTTACAATGAATAGAAATCATTGTAAAGAAATATTTAAATCACAAGTGTTCTAAACAGACAGATCGCACAGTGATTTCAGTAGAACGGTGTCATAGGTAAAGAGATCCTATATCTTCTATGAGTGTTTTTTCCCCTCTGTGCATAAATTTTGGATACAATCACGCAGGAAGTTAAGTTACCAAAGGGTCTTTTAAAAAAAGATGATTTGAAACACAAGTATTTTCAGTTCGCTGACGATACTCAGTCGAACAAGAGAGGAGACAACCTGTTTTTTAGCGATCGATTTATACACTCGACACATTTGACAAGTGTAAGATCTACAGAAAGAAAACGCTAGCAGTTTGGCCTAGTTTGAAACAAAGTTTAAGGCGACAACATTCTGTTCACATCGGTTCTTTGTAGTGGGAACACAATCAGAATTCAAAACTAAACTCAAAATTTCGACCCTGTGAACAATTACACCAGCTGTAAGGGCCGCTCTCTCTAAAATTCATAGTACTGTGTAAACTAACAAACATAAAGATTCTGTTACCTGATTCACCTGACCCGTAGTTCATTAATCATCAAAACATGTGTTTCCGCTGTGTGAAATAATACGTAGGAGAGATTAGCCGACGGACAGCAATACCAACTGTAACAACAAGGTGGCTAAAATATATCTGACTTCAGAAAACATATTCATGCTTCAAAACTGGTGTAGATGAGGAATATTGTAACAATAACTCACACGTCAGAGGGCCCGACCATTTCCAAGCAACTACAGTCTCGATGAACTTGCCGATATCGAAGACTTTGCCGAACACTCAACCAGTGGAGATGGAAAATGACGTCACCACGAGTGCAGTGCATGAGAGTGCAAATAATCTGAGACGCTTCAAAATGACGACCCGTGGGAATGAGGATGCTGTAGAAAATGACGACCCGTGAGAATGAGGATGATACGGACGATGCTATGGAATTCCATTCTGTTCAGAAAATCACACATCAGTGCTGCTCTCTACGACTCCTTTCATAGTGTATTCGAGCACCACGTGGACGCAGGAGTACAGAACCTGCAGAGTTAATCATGAAAATCGAGCAACATTCTCAGAAACGCAGTGGATACAACTCGACAGTGTGGTTCTAGTCTTCCCAGGTGAATCCATAGCACATAGAACTCTGAGTAGTGGCTGCCTGGACCCCAACAAAACAATGAAATAATGCCTCTGACGGAAATTGAACCCATCACCCCCAAATGTGCACGTTCGCCATGTAAATAACCCACTGTGCCACAGGAGCCGGTTGGTCCTTTTATTTGTTGTCTGGAAAGCTGAATATCAGACAGCAAAAATCATCGCTGAACAAGATTCTGAACACGTACAATAAAGTTTTAGACTATATGCCCGATAATCATTCAGATAAGCTCAGCGAGTGCCCGAGGGGAAGAAGAGCAAGAAGACAAATTGAGTGTGACAGCTGGGATGTTCTGGCTTAGGATCGTGAACTTTTCCCTTCTCAGTGCTATAAGATTATAAACTCTACACACTAGAGCTCATTTCAGTTGCTCTTTTCCTACCCCTCAACATGGCAGCGTGCGCGCAAGAGAGAGAGAGAGAGAGAGAGAGAGAGAGAGAGAGAGAGAGAGAGAGAGAGAGAGAGAGAGAGAGAGAGAGTAGCATCAAGGACGCGAAATGATACAGAGTACGTGGCAGAAGAGAAAAGTGAAAGCGAAGGGGTGGATGCTGAAGGGCGAGGCATGAGAGGGAAAGCCAAGGAAAGCGGGAAGCAGGCTGAGAGGGGTGGCAGGAGCGCTGCAGGAAACGTAACATAACATGCAGGGAGTGGGCAATCCGTATGGAAAGCTAGGAGCGTCCATAGTGAGTGGGATCCCATCCAAAATGTCAACAACAACAAAAAATCGAGAAAGAACATACACAAAAGCGGGAATAGAAGGAAACCTGTGACATGCGAAATAGAAACACATATGATAGAAGATAACAAATACATGAATGAATGAATAACCAATAAATAAATAAGTAAAATAACAAATAAATGATGGATTGAATGAATGAATGAAAAAAAATGGATAAACAAACAAACAAGCACGTCATAAATCCCTGTAAAGTGTTGAAAACTGGCATGCAAATGTAGCAGTTCGGATATCGTTCTTATTGTAATGCCTCTACAGGCTAACAGAAAAAAAATAGGGGAAAACACTCTAATTAATCAAAACAAGAGAGAATGCACAAATCCCATTTTCAACGGCAAAGCCAAACCTCTGATGCAGCATCTTGAGAACACCAATTGCGGCATCTTAAATCGGATTGTCCGCGTAAACAGTGATAAATGAGCAACAATGTAAACAAGCAGTCCTCGCTGTCTCAAGAGGAACATTGTGTTTCCACCAGGTTTTCGACTGCTCTTTAAGGCGACAACAAAAATTAACGCCTCTCTCTCTCTCTCTCTCTCTCTCTCTCTCTCTCTCTCTGACGATCCCATCACCCCCCCCCAATACGATCTCTCTCTCTCTCTCTCTCTCTCTCTCTCTCTCTCTCTCTCTCTCTCTCTCTCTCTCTCTCTTCCCCCCCCCCCCCCCCCCCTCGGCTCCATCATGACTTACCCCTCTGTGTTTGTTTATTTGTTTAGCTTTTGTTTGTGTGTGTTTATTTGTTTGTTTGCTTGTTTTTAATTCTCAGAATACGTGTTACTCTTTCTTGTCCGTTGTGTGTGTGTGTGTGTGTGTGTGTGTGTGTGTGTGTGTGTGTGTGTGTGTCTGTGTGTGTGTGTGTCTGTGTCTGTGTGTGTGTCTGTGTGAGTTTGCTTGCTTGTTTTCAGTTCTTCCAATACGTGTTACTTTTTTCTTGTCAATGGTAATGTCTTCTTTGTGTGCCTGTGTCTTCTTTTGAAAGACATGTATTATGCCAGAACAAATGAAACGATAAAACGCACTGGACGAAAGAAAAAACAAAAAACAAAACAAAACAAAACAAAAAAACAGAGACAGAAAAACACACGCTTCATAGAGACATGTGTTGGAATAAATCGTTTCTGTTCCGATTGTGCCTCCCCCCCCCCCCCCCCCCCCCCCCCCCCCCCCCCCCCGCTGTCTCTGATTGTATCCTCTTTCAATACCACCCTCCCCCTCTTTTGTTTCTTTGTTTGTTTATTCGTTTATTTGTTTTTTGTTCTTGTTTTCAATGACTACTTCAGCAGGAGATCAGTACAACCAGATCGAATACAGCGTTTCTTTAGATTCGATACAATCATAAACTGACACCTGCTACACCTTACGTTTCACCCAGTCTCCGCCACCCTGCAACCCCCGCCCCCCTTACTATCCTGCCCGCTTCTCAGGAAACTAATGTGAAAGTAAATGTGCATACTTGCTGTGCTTCCCCTAATGTCAGGGGCTAAGTGGTTGAAAGAGATGGGCAGGATTTTGCCTGGAGTGGATGCATACTGAGCAGCGAACCCCTAGTGCTTCGTTCAAAGATAAGTACTAGATGCAAGTAAGAAAAGTTAGGGATTTCGAGAGGGGGAGGGAGGTGGTAGGCGGAGAGGGGGAGGGGGGGTGGAAGGGGAGGAAGAAAAGGAAGGGGGGGGGGGGGAGGGGGCAGGGAAGTGGACTAAAGTGGGTCTGAAGCAAGATTTCAAAATCAGTGAAAAGATGCATATCTGTATATCGTTATATTCATCCCTCGGCTAGGGTCTACGGTTCGTATACATGTGTGTGTGTGTGTGTGTGTGTGTGTGGTGTGTGTGTGTGTGTGTGTGTGTGTG
>JADBJO010003362.1:0-2500 GCA_016801955.1 Conus betulinus | reverse complement strand
GAAGTACAATTTGTAATAAGGAAACTGAAAAATGGTAACGCAACAGGGCCTGATGGACTTGTTGGTGATTTTTTTTTTAAACTTAGGGGACTTTGCAATCGATTTTCTTGTAAAATTATTTAATGTTCTTTTTGAAAAATGCATTTATCCCGAGAATTGGACCGGATCGATCATCTTACTTCTGTTTAAAAGGGTGACGCAAATAATCCTAATAATTATAGAGGGAACCTCCTTGTGTGATATTGCTAGTAAACTTATGGATCTATAATAAACAAGAGAGATTATCTGAATGGATCGAATTAAAAAAAATATAAATGGTGAACACCAAGCAGGTTTTTAGAAGGGTTATAGTACAATCGATCACTTGTTCACTCTACTGGCTGCTGTTCAGAAGCAGTTTTTCAAATAATCGTATATAAATTACATAAGTTATATGTTACATTTATAGACTTCGAAAAGGCCTTTGATTCTATTTTCTAGAAAGCGTCTGTGGCCAATGCTTGCAAAACATTGTGGAAAAAGGTAAACTATTTAAATGTGTTAAATGTATGTATGATGATGTTAAAGCTAATATAAGTGTGTGGTGCAAAATTTAGTGAGTACATTAGATGTACACAGGGTGTTAAGCAGGGTGATGTTTGAAGTCCTGCTTTATTCTCTTTGTTTATTAACGAATTAACTTTGGAAATTATTGAGAAGGGAAACATGGTGTTTCATTTGATTTGATTGAAATATTCATTCTACGTTTTGCAGATGATATCGTTTTACTGTCTGAAACTGTTATAGGGCTTCAAACCAAGTTGAACAATTTGTGCTCAGCGGCGCAGAGATTACATCTCTCAAGTAAAAACATGGACAAAACAAACATAAAAGTTTTCGAAAGGGTGGATATTTGTCGTCGCGTGAAAAATGGTTTTATGGAAATTCTAAAATTGCGATTGTGAACGCCTACAAATATCTGGGTTTATATTTTTCTACAAAACTAAGTTTTTTTCGTTTGCCTGCCAAGATCTTGTGGGTAAAGGGAAGCGTGCTGTTATGATCATTTTAAGCGTCTTGTATAAGTTTGAAAACGAGTCAGTAAAAACTATTTTTCAGAATGTTTGATACCCAGGTCCAGCCTATAGTCCAATATGGCGCTGAGATTTGGGGTTTGGAGAAAAGGACACGACATAGAGAAATTGCACTTATTTGCTAGGAAACGGTTTTTGAATGTCGGTAGGCGTACCCCAAATGACTTGACTTATGGAGAACTTGGTAGATTCCCTATTTATTTGAATTCATATATAAAAATGTGTAAATATACTGGCTTAAACTGTTACGTATGGAGCAACATAGACTGCCAGCCAAAGCTTATAAAACATTGTTTGACCTAGATATGAGAGGAAAAACTACGTGGGCATCAGGCATTCTTAAATGTTTATGTAATTATGGTTTTTCGTTTGTATGGTTAGAACAAGGGGTTGGCTGTGTCAGCAGTTTCTTGGCTTGTTTCAAGCAACGAACAATAGGTGTAGGTGGCAGGACAGGGATAGCCATATTCAAAACAGTGAACGGTTTTCATTGTTTAGACTGCTGAAAAGTAATTATTTAGTAGAAGCAGAAGTTTATTTTTGTCCCTGAACTTGAATAGATTTATCAGGTCTGAACTAACAAAATTCAGGTTTGGTGTATCGGATATTGCTGTACATCGTCAACGATACAATATCCATGCAGAAAAAATGATTTGTTGTGTCCTTTGTGTAAATCGGGTAGGGAAGATGAACTTCATTTTGTATTCTTATGTCCTGTTCTGGCAGATCGACGACAAAAACTTATTTCTGATTAAATATCATAGACCGCCCAAGCCGTTGTTCAAGTAAGTCTGTCTTTTGCCTTAAAAAAAATTACAATGTTGCAAGAGCCCTTGCTTTATATCTGTACAACCATTTAAAAGAAGGAGTGATTTGACATAGGTAATTTGGCATATGTTGAGAATGTTTAATCCTCTTTGTGCCCACCCGTCTCGGCTGTGTCTCTCTCTCTCTGTCTCATCCTCACGTGCCCCCCGCCCCCCCCCCCCGCCCCCCTGTCCCACCCTCACGCCTCCCCCTCTCCCCTCTCTCAACTCCTCTCTCTCTCTCGCCCCGTCTCTCTCCTCCCTGTCTGTCCGTGTCTGTCGGGTCGGTCTGTCTGTCTGTCGGCCGTCTCTCTCTATCCTCTCTCTCTCTCTCTCTCTCCATCACTCTCCGCAGACCTCTCTCCTCTCTCTCCTCTCTCTCTCCCTCTGTGTTGGTGTGTGTGGTGGTGTGTGTGGTTTTGGGTGTGTGTGTGTAGTGGTGTGGTTTGTGTGTGCCGCTCACTTCCTCTTGTCCTCTCTCTTCTCTCTCTCTCTACACACCACAACACACACACACACACACACACAGCACACACCCACAGCACACACACACAAACACACAACATACCACACCCTCTCGTCTCCTTTCTCTCTCTCGTCTCTCACAATCTCTACTCCGCC
>JADBJO010003361.1:245157-248720 GCA_016801955.1 Conus betulinus | reverse complement strand
CTTTAATACCATTTCGCTTAAATCCCACCCCCGTCCCCCTCCCCCGAAAGTATGGCTCTCTTTGGTTCATTATTTTGAAACTAGTATTGCTGTACGTCTTCATTGTATTTTGTGATCTGTGAAAATCAAAAGGAAAAAGAAAACTGTGTTTAACTCTTGTTTTGCCTGCGCGTGCGCAATCATGTGTGTTCTATTTTTAGTGAAATTCACATACATGCCTATATACATCCCTTTTATTTTGGTTTGGTCTTTCTTAATCTGGTTTTGGTTAAAAAAACAAAAAACAAAAAAAAAAAAAAAGGGGGAGGGGGGGGGGGGGGGAGGGGGGGGAGAGGAATGAGTATTATGTAATGCGATATAACTTAATGTACGGGTTTTTTTTTTTTTTATGTTTGAAATATCAAGATTTAATTTTTTTAAATCACCGTTGTGAAAAAAGATTCCGTTCTTCCTGTTGACTTTTTTTTTTTTTTTAACTTAGTTTTCAATTTTTCTTTCTGTAATGTCTTTACGACAGTCATGAAGAATTAAGCTAAAAGGCATGCGACGGGCACATCCGGGTGAGAGCTGTTTCCAAGGATGCCTGTTGGCGCCTTCTCTCTGGTTACCTGTTCTTTGTTCGCTTGTCTCTCTTGCTTTTTTTTTTTTTTTTTCTTCTTTCCTTCATTCTTTCGTGTTTTTTTTTTTTTCCTGTTTTTTTTTGTCTTTGATTTCTGTCTTTTTTGTTGTTTTTGCTTTTGTTACGTTTTGTGTGTGTGTGTGTGTGTGTGTGTGTGTGTGTGTGTGTGTGTGTGTGTGTGTGTGTGTGTTTTTCTATTCTCGTTTTCTTGGGTTTTGTGTGTGTGTGTCATTCCATTAAAAGAAAAAAAAATGTATTTACAACAAAAGCAATAGCCCTCCAAAGGGAAGAAAACAGTACACAAGATCACAATTCCTCTCTGCATATTTTCGGCCACGTGGCCTTTTTCAAGAAAAAAATAATAATAAAAAAAACACGAAAAACAAAAACAATACAACTACGTGATGTCCATCTTTGGCACCTGAAAAAAAAATACAACTACGTAATATCCATCGCTGGCAACTGGAAAAAAAAAAAAAAGAAAAACAATACAACTGAAGAGTTGCCAAAGATGGACATCACGTAGTTGTATTTTTTTTTCTCTTGAAAAAGGCAATGTGGCCGAAAATTTGCAGAGTGGAATTGTTATCTTGTGTAAAAGTATTTGTAAGTTCGACCGGCGCGCGCGCGCAGTCGTGTGCGTTCTTTATGATGACATTCACCTGCCTTACATGCGTCTCTTGTAGTTTGGTTTTGCCTTTCCTAGTATGGTTTTGGTAATAGGAGGAAAACGAGTATAATTTAATGTGATTTTGTTTAATGTGCAGTGAGTTTTTTTTTTTTTTTTTTTTCAATTAATTTTTTTGGATGTCATGATTCAGTTTTCAATTCATTGTGAAAAAAGACTCCTGTCTTCTTGTTGATTCATTAACTTATGTTTTTTGTTATTTATTTATTTTTTAACTGTGCATGTCTTTATGACAGCCAAGGAAACTGAAGTCAAAAGGTATTACGACGGGCGCAGTGAGTGAGTGAGATCTGTTTCTATGGTTACCTGATGGCGCCTTCTCTCTGGTTACCTTTCTTTGTTCGTTTGTCTCCCTTGTTTATTTTCCCTTCTTACCCTTTATTCTTTCTTTCTTTTCTTTTGATTTCTGTCTTTTTTTCGTTTTCAAGTTTGTTTGGTTTTTTTTTTTTTTCAATTTTCTTTTCTTCTTGTTTTCTTTTTCTTTTTTGTATGTCATTCCATGGGGGGGGGGGGGGGGGGAAGGTAACCGTATTTAACTCTGTTCCGCCTGCGCGCGCGCAGTTGTGTGTGTATTCTATTTTGATGAAATTCACATGCCTTATTATATACCTCTCTTTTATTTTGGTTTGGTCTTTCCTAGTCTGGTTTCGTTAAGGGGAGGGGGACGAGTATAATTTGATGTGATTTAACTTAACGTACTTTTATTTGAAAATAGATTTTTTTTTTTTAAATGTCAAGATTCAGTTTTTAAATTCACTGTCGTGAAAAGATTCCGTTATTTCTGTTGATTTATTACTTAGTTATTTATATTATTATTATTTATTTATTTTTTTTTTTTTGCTGTCCCAACCTCTGCGCCAGCTCAGAGGCAGTGCACCCACGCCGCTCATTCCGACACCCCGTCCACAACCACAGCCCGGTCGGCCCGCCGCAGTCCCGGCACCAGCAATCCACAAGGAGCAGTCAATGTCAAGTCGTCAAGGGGCAACCCACCGGAGGAGACACTGCACTGCTGCCGAGTCACTTCGGCGGTGTTCAGTGGCGCCTGTTCTGATCTAATATACGCAAGACACCACTTTCTAAGCCCCCTACTGACGACAATAATTGCTAGTCGCGGAGCCGGCGTGAGTGAGCTCTCCCTCCAGAGGGCACCACCATGTTCGTCCAGTGACAGCCCCCATGGACTCGCCGATACTGGTGACCCCGATGGAACCCAAACCAAGATCACAGATGTGGAGAGGAATTCGAAATTGAGGTCACCATGAGAGCAGGGTATGAAGGCCCGCAGAATTTGAGACTTTTTTTAATGCTGATCGATGAGAATGAGGATGATTAAGATGATACTACGGATTTCCATTTCGGTCTGAGACTACATTACAGGGCTGTACTCTATGCTTCCTTTCATAATATATCCCGGTTCAACCAGGCCCGAGAGATACAGGCACCTGCAGTGTTGGTCAGGAAATTTGAGCAACACTCTCAGAAAAAAAAATAAATATAAGTGGATGAAAACTCGACTGTGTGGTCCCAGTCTTCCCAGCTGAGCCCGTAGCAAACTCAACTCTGGGTAGGAGCCGGTCGGGGCAGAAAAACCCACATGACTCTGATGGGATTTGAACCCACGACCTCCCAGCCTGGAGTCCGTGACGCTAACCACTTAGCCACGGCGGATGGTTTGTCATCTATTTTGTAGTTATGATCTTTTTTTTTATTTTTTTTTTTTTATTAGACTGTTCATGTCTTTATGAAAGTCATAACAAAAGGCATTGCGACGGGGCGTATCGAATGAGAGCTGTTTTCCCAGGTTGCCAGATGGCGCCTTTTCTCTGGTTACCTTTTCTTTGTCCGTTTCTGCCCCCAAGGCTTTCTTTTTTTTTTTCTTACCTTTTATTCTTTCTTTCTTTTCGTTTTATTTTCTTTTTCTTGTGGCTTGGGCTTCCTTTTCTCGTTAATCCGTTCGTTTTCTTTCGTTGTTTTTTTTTTTTTTTTTTTTTTTTTTTTTTTTTTTTTACTGCTTACCTTTCTTCTCCCATATGTGTGTGTGTGTGTGTGTGTGTGTGTGTGTGAGAGAGAGAGAGAGAGAGAGAGAGAGAGAGAGAGAGAGAGAGAGAGAGAGAGAGAGAGATTACATTAAAAGGAAAACCAAAGAAAAAAATCTTTTAGTTTGGTTTGGTCTGTCGTAGTCTGATCTCAGTAACAGGGGGTCGCATTGAGAGTTGTTTCCGAGGTTACCTGATGGGCGCCATCTGTCTGGTT
>JADBJO010003361.1:225157-237657 GCA_016801955.1 Conus betulinus | reverse complement strand
AGTCGAATTTCCTCTCTCTCTCTCTTTTCTCTCTCTCTCTCTCTCACACACACACACACAGACACACACACACACACACACACACACACACACACACACACACACACACACACACACACACACACACACACACACAGAAGGCTGGGTGGGGAAAAGAATGTGCAATTTGCCTATCATTACCCTGGACAAATAAAATTTCGTTCGTTCGTTCTCTCTCTCTCTCTCTCTCTCTCTCTCTCTCTCTCTCTCTCTCTCTCTCTCTCTCTCTCTCTCTCTCTCTCTCTCTCTCTCTCTCTCTCTCCTCAGCCTCTGTCTTCCTGTCTCCCTCTTCCTCACTCCTGCCTGGTCTCCTCTAGTCTGTCTGTCTGTCTGCCTCTCTCTCTCTCTTGGTTTCTTCTTCCCTGCCTCTCTCTGTCTCTCTCGCTGTCTCTCTCTCTCTCTCTCTCTCTCTCTCTCTCCCCTCCCCTCATTCCCTGCCTTGTCTTGGGCAAAACCTAATACCCGCTTATTACCCAGATAATCCCAGATGAAAGCCTAATGATTTCCTGAAGTGCACTGCGGGTTCGCGAAGAAATGATGGAAAAGGTAAAAAATGGAACGGCAAAAATTCCTGATCACAACACAAACAAGCAAACAAACAAACAAACAAAGAAATCAACAACTCGGTGACGGACGTGTCTGGTAAACACTGGCCACGAAACAGACTGCTGATGCTGCTGCTGCTGCTGAAGAGGGGAGGAAACTCGACCAGAAAGTGAACAGCAGACAGCGAAACCTCTCCATAACTGCCGACGTTCCAAAACACCGACATTGAAAATGGGGGTCGTTTAGATGGTCTTCATGTGGAGAGGAGTGTAGAAGAAGAGAAAAAAAAAAAAAACCGCCTCAAATAAATCCAGATAAGCCTTAAAACAGGAGGGATGCTTACTTGGGGAGCACGTCTAATGTAGAAGGAGACGACGGTTCCCAAACTGAAATCATCGAAGGGATGGAGCCTTTATTGGATAGTATGTCTGGAACAGATTAAGAAACAAAATAGCTCATGCGGACAAACCCAAGTAAGTCTTCAAAAGGAGACACTAAATAGGGAAGAAAGTCTGCTCAGTCTACAAATTCAGATACGTCTTCGAAGGGAGGGAGTCTTAATTCGGACGTAAGTCTCGTAAGGATAAGGAAGAATGACTCGGGCTCGCAAACCCGAAAAAATGATTGAAAGGAGCAAGGCTTACATGGGAATAAAAGTGTGCATTACACAGTGACAGATGTCCCAAGCAAATTCAGTGATTTCTTCAAAGGGAGAGGGGTCTGATCTGGAAGATCATGTTGTATAAATCTTGAAAACGGCCCCCGTGCAAAAATCCAATAGAATTTTGAAAGGGAGATTCTTGGTTGGGGAATTTCTGGTGTAGTGTAGTGTGGTGTGGTGTGGTGTGGTTTGTGTTGGTGTAGTGTAGTGAAATGTGGACGTTGTAAAATATTCTAAGCAACCCCAGGAAAACTGTTTAGATGGATTAGTTTTTAACAGGGTGACAAGTCTGGTGTAGATGGAGAAGAGTACTTCAAACCAATCCAGATAAGTCTTGAAGGGGGGGGGGGGGGGGGGGGGGGGGTCTTAAACTGGTAAGCAACTCTGGCATAGACAGAGTAGAACATCCTAAACCAGCCAGGTCAAGTCTTAAAGAGCGTGTCTTCATTGAGGTGGGAATCCGGAATTGACGAAGCGAAAAGAAACGAGACAATGAAAAGAACAACAACGTAGAAACCAGCCAAAAGAGCAACCCAGGCAAGTAAACACGATCTCCATCCAAACCACCCTTCAAAAGGGAGGGGAGCATCTTCAGCTCTGGGAAGTCTCCACCGCACGTTTTCATGGCATTCTTGTTGTATATGTGATGAAGTATTGCCTTGTGCTAGTTGGCATTCCTGCATAAGTGTCGATTTCTCGTTGTGTACCGCGCTGGTGTTCTTGTCGCAGAATTCATGATCATCTTCTTGTAAAAGTCACCGAGTTCTTGTGGGATGCGCAGCATTTTTTTTTTTTTTTTTTTTTTTTTTTTTGTAGAATGTGTTTTTCTGGTCGGGCAGGACGTTGTTTTCTGGTTGTTTCGGTGCGTTATTTTCTTGTTGCGCAGTACGCTTTTCTGTGGCCCGTAAAAAAAAAAACGTACTGTGTTTACAACGTAATGCACTCCGTTGCTTGCATGATCGGTTATAGTCTGGTAAACCTTGTGCGATATTGTCGCACAAAGCGCTGTAGTCTGGTCACGCAAATCACTGTATCTGTGTTGTACAATGCGTCGTGTGTGTGTGTGTGTGTGTGTGTGTGTGTGTGCGCGCGCGCGCTCGCGCGCGCGCGCGCGCGCGCGTGTGTGTGTTTGCACAAAGCATTGCAACCTCACTGTACAATGCATCAGTAGTGGAGGTGTTTCAATCTTTTGTATCATCTTTTGTAATGCATTTGTGTACTCTAACTGCACTTAGGCCTTCTGCGATTCTGCACATGTCATCTTATTTTTTTGCATGATGTAATTTTAAAGAAAGATGATTATAAAAAAAAAAAAAGGCCAGATGGGGACATTTCATGTCAGCCCTGTCAAATGGCGATGGAGGCAGAGGCGGGGGAGATGGGAGGGGGAGGGGAGGGGAGAGGGTTAGCGGGGGGGGGTGGGGTGGAGGAAGGGAGGGCGGGGGCTGGTGGGGGGGGGGGAGGGGTGGGGGGGTGGGGGGGGCTCTGGTTTTTAGCCGTTATCTGGCTGTGGCCGTTGGCAGGTGGGGAAATGGCCACTCGCTGTCTGTGTCATGATTAACGGCGCTAAGCTTAGGGTGGAGGGCTGTGATGGGGAGGAAGTGGGGGGGGGGGGGGGCATTCTTTCCCTCTTTTAGTCTTTCATTGGTTCCCTCCCATCCCTCTCTCTCCGTCCTTTCTTTCTTTCTGTTCTTCCTGTTGCCTTTCTTTCTTCCTTCCATTCCCCCCTCCCCTCTCCCCCTCCCCCACTTCTTCTGTTAGTCTTTCTGTCTTTGTTTTCTCAGTCTCTCTTCGTTCCTTGTTTCTTCCTTTATATCTTTTCCTTTCTTCGCATTTTTTTTTTGTCTTTCTCCTTTCAGTCCTCCTTTCCACCCTCTTCCTTTATATCTTTTCCTTTCTTTGCATTTTTTTTGTCTTTCTCCTTTCAGTCTTTCTTTCCACCAAAAGTATTTTTCTATCTCTCATTGTTACAGTCTTTGTTTATTTTTATTTTTTTTTTTTAGTTTCTTTCTTTTTGTCGCTTCATTATCTTTTCTTTTCTTTTTTTCTTTCTTTCTTTCTTTCTTTCTTTCTCTCTTCCTTCCTTCGTTCATGCATTTCTTCCTGTGTTTTTTCGTTCTTTTCTTTTCTTCTATTTGTTCATTATTGCTATCTTTCGTTCATCTCTTAACATCTTTCTTCCATCCGTTCGATGGTTTATCTCGGTCATTCGGACTTGTTTTCTTCTTTTCTTTTTTGTCCTTCTTCCTTCTGTTCTAGTCTTCTTCTCTTTTTTTATCATTCTTTCTGTTTTCTTTATTTCCTTACTTTCTTCTTCTTCTTCTCCTCTCTCTCTCTCTCTCTCTCTCTCTCTCTCTCTCTCTCTCTCTCTCTCTCTCTCTCTCTCTCTGTTCTTTGTTTTGAATTTCTGTCTTTTCATCTGTCTCCAGTTCTTCTTGTCTTTTTTTTTATCTCTCCCTTTCATTCGTTTTTTTTCCCTTCCTTGTTTCTTTTTTCTTCCCCTCTTTCTTTTTTTCTTTTCATTTCTTCTATTTTCTTTCATTTTTCTCCTTTTTCTTTCTCCCAGTCTTCAGCAGTATTTTTCTCTCTTTCTTTCCTTCTTTCGCTCCATTTGTGTTTCTTTCGTTCTGCCTTGTCTTTCCTTCTTTTCTTTCTTTCTTTCTTTTTTTTTTTTTCGTTCTTTCTACCTGTGTATCTGTCGCTCTTTTCATTTCCTTCGTTCTTTCGGTCTGTCTTTTTTTCTTTCTTTCTTTCTTTCTATTCTTTTTTTTTCCTGTTCTTTTTTTTTTTTTTTTTTTGTCTGCTGTTTTATTCGCTCGCGTGGACTGGGTCGACTGGCTGTTCAGTGACCTGCCCTCGCTTCCGTCGAGAGGTGAGACTTGGCGGCGAAAAGCGACGGCGAAGTGTTGTTATCACTGCTGCGCATGAGTGGGACTGCGGGCGCCATCATGGAAAATATTTATAGCACTTGCCTAAAAAAAAAAAAAAAAAAAAAAAACCAAACCAAACAAAAAAAAAAAAAAAAAAGAAGAAAGAAAAACACAAAGACGCGTGCGTGCAGGCTAGCATATGTGTGCGCGCGCTGGCATGCATGCATGCACGCACGCACGCGCGCGCGCGCGCGCGCGTGCACACACACACACACAAGCACGCACGCACGTGCGTGCGCACACACACACACGCACGCACGCACTCACTCACGCACACGCACGTTAGTTAATTATCTCCAGCAAAACCTTTAATTCATCTCTCTCTCATCTCTCTCTCTCTCTCTCTCTCTCTCTCTCTCTCTCTCTCTCTCTCTCTCTCTGAGCTCTCTCTCTCTCTTTTGGCGCGAGTGCATATGTGGTTGCGTGCATGTCTGCGAGTGTGTGTGTGTGTGAGTATGTATGTGTGTGTGTGTGTGTGTGTGTGTGTGTGTGTGTGTGTGTGTGTGTGTGTGTGTGTGTGTGTGTGTGTGTGACATTCTCTGTCCGTCTCTCTGTCTCTCTCTGTCTGTCTGTCTGTCTCGCTCTCCCTTCCTTCCTCCCTCCCGTTCCCTATCTCTCCACCGCCTCCTCTCTCTCTGTCTTTGTGGTGATTATGCGCGCGCGCGCGCGCGCGCGCGTGTGTGTGTGTGTGTGTGTGTGTGTGCGTGCGTGCATGCATGCGTGCGAGCGAGCGAGCGTGCGTGCGTACATATGTGCGCGCGTGTGTGTGTATGCAGGTGCGCGCTTGTGGGCGCTTTTTTTGAGTGCATGTGTTGATTAGGAGTCGGGTGATAACGACAAAGGATGGCGCGCGAAAGAAATGTGTAAATGCGTTTGAAATGTGTTAATGCATTCCGTCGTATTTGTTCTCCTCTAAGGCAGTCAATCTGTCTGTCTGTCCGTTTGTCTGTCCATAAGCTGTCTGTCAGTGTTGCCTATCATCCAATCTCCCCCCCCCCCCCCACCTCTCTCCATCCCACCCCTTTTTTTTCCCGCAACTCTCTCTTCGTCCACGCGCCCTTGACTTGTGCGTTGGACGGAAGTTAGTCTTTCGATTAAAAGAGCATTTTGAGGGCCCCTGATTATGCATGTGACGTGCAGGGATGGAAGGTGTGGTCCTCTTGAAATTGGGCTTGGAGAGGGTTTTTTTTTCTGTGTGAAACAAAACCCAACAACGATAGATATGATTTCTGTATTGAAATCACCACCACCCTCTCTCTTAGAAGTGGCAAGAAGAGCAACTCTCCGGTGCTTGTTAATGTGACCTAAAGAAATTTGTATTTTTCTCGGGATTGTTAAAACTACACAAGAATGACTCATAAGTAATTTGATTGAGACTTATGCATTTGATAGTGCTTGTGCTCCGAGTGACAGTATTATGAAATACGATCGACCATGAAGTGATGCAGGAACAACGAATTATTGACCTAACTACATACGTGCGATTTCGCTTGACAAAGGTTTACTTTTGTACACAAGATTCAGATGTACTAAACATTTATCAATGAAATAAGGAGTAAGTCTGCCTCGCTTTGGCTGGCCTTGCTTCGTTTTATCTCATCACACAGGGGGCCGGAATAGCTCAGTGGTAGAGCGCCGGACTCGTAATCTGGGTGATCCTGGGGTTGCGGGTTCGAATCTCCGCCGGGCCGTTTCGGTACAGGGGGATTTTTCTCTCGGAGTTAACATTGGTTCTGACTTCGTTTTATCTCATCACACAGGGGGCCGGAATAGCTCAGTGGTAGAGCTTCGGACTCGTAATCTTGGTGATCCTGGGGTTGCGGGGTTCGAATCTCCGCCGGGCCGTTTCGGGTACAGGTGGATTTTTCTCTCGGAGTTAACATTGGTTCTGACTTCGTTTTATCTCATCACACAGGGGGCCGGAATAGTTCAGTGGTTAGAGCGCCGGACTCGTAATCTTGGTGATCCTGGGGTTGCGGGTTCGAATCTCCGCCGGGCCGTTTCGGTACAGGTGGATTTTTCTCTCGGAGTTAACATTGGTTCTGACTCCATTTCCCATGCAGTCCTTCGAGTGAGACTATAAACCGAGGTTCCGTGTGTGAACGCACGCATAACATCTTGCTCACACGTAAAAATCCCATTATTACCAACTTTCGGAAGAGAAGGCCAGTTTGGCCGTTGGTGTGGATGACACGTTACACATAGCATGCACCTTCCCCAAAGTTGGAGTATGGCTGCCTTAATGGCAGGATTTTAAAAAAAAACGTCATACACACAAAACTCCACTCCCTTTGTTGGGTAGATGGGATTAATCCTTGCCTGTCTGTACAGGGGGTGTCCGCAGGAGTATCAGCCTGCGTACGCAGAAGAAGAAGAAGAAGAAGAAAAGAAAAAAAAAAAGAAGAAGAAGAATCTCATCACACAAAGAGAGGGCTTGAAGTGTCTCATGGATCAAAGTTTGGAGTCCAGTAGGTGACACGAGGACTCAGCTGATTTAAGAGTGGCTAGCCTTGTGGGAGAGAGAGGCTGCAGGATCTCTCTCTCCGGTTTGTTGACGACACCTCCGGCTGCCCTTCAGGCCACTCGGTAGCGTGGGTTCTCTCAACAAGCCAAGCCAAACCTAAGCATGGCAAAGCACGTCATGCCATGACCAGCCAAGAGCAAGTCAACCAACGACGAACAATCGGACCAGCCAGTCGACCTGTGAACAAGCTAAACCAGTCCGACTGTACTGTGAGGCCAAGACAATGCACCTGTAAAACCAGCCCCAGCCAGCCCAGCCAGACCTGACAAGCCAAGCGAACCCAACCATGACAAATGACCCACCCGGATCAACCAGCCAAACCAGCCCCATGCCAAGCCAAGCCAGCCAGAAGCCTCCGACAAGCCTACCCATGGGAGAACACCCCAAAATCCCCAGCCTATGACCAAACGTCAAGCAGAATGAATCCCCATGACAAGCAGGACAGGTTCAGGTCAAGGTGCCTTGAAGCAGGTCAAGCCCATGTCAGGCCAAAGCCAAGCCAAAGCCAAGCAAAGCCAAGCCAAGCCAACCCGCGTGAGAAACAAGCCCGAGTCTCTACTCTACCCCATGGGAAGCCTGGCCAACCCATGTCAAATCGAGCCGCAACCCAGTCCTATGACCAATCAAAAACCAGTCGTGAGAACACCAAAGCCGCAAGCCAGATAAGACCAGTGACCAACCAGGACAGGTCATGAGAAGCCAAGCCAAGTCAAGCCCATGTCTGAGAAGCCAAGACAGGTCAGGTCAAGCCAAGCATGTCAGGTGAGAAGCCAAGCGAGTCGCAACCCATGTCGTGAGAAAGGCAAGCCAAGCCGCAACCCATGTCATGAGAAGCCAAACCAAGCCCAAGCCGCAACCCATGTCGTAGAGAAACCAAGCCAAGCCGCAACCCATGTCATGAGAAGCCAAGCCAATCCACAATCAACCCATCGCATGAGAAGCCAAAACCAAGCCGCAACCCATGTCAAGCCAAGCCGCAATCCATGTCGTAAGAAACCAAGCCAAGCCGTAAACCATGTCATGAGAAGCCAAGCCAAGCCGCAACCCATGTCATGAGAAGCCAAGCCCAAGCCACAACCCCATCGCGTGAGAAGCACCAAGCCAAGCCGCAAACCCATGTCGTGAGAAAGCCAAGCGAAGCCGCAACCCATTTCGTGAGAAACCAAGCCAAGCCGCAAACCCATGTCATGAGAAGCCAAGCCAAGCCGCAACCCATCGCGTGAGAAGCCCAAGCCAAGCCGCAACCCATGTCGTGAGAAGCCAAGCCAAGCCGCAACCGATGTCATGAGAAGCCAAGCCAAGCCGCAAGCCATGGCGTGAGAAGTCAAACCAAGCTGCAACCCATGTCGTGAGAAACCGAGCCAAGCCGAAACCCATGTCACGAGAAGCCAAGCCAAGCCGCAACCCATGTCGTGAGAAAACCGAGAGCCAAGCCGAAACCCATGTCACGAGAAGCTAAGCCAAGCCAAGCTCGAGAACAACCAGAAGACCCTTAACGAAGACAAGCCTACCAACCAACCGACAAGCCGGCTTGGACCCATGACAAAACCGAGCAAGAGACAAAGCAAAGCAAAGCCCTGAAGAAGCGGCCAAACCAGCCCCAGAAACCAGGCCGCTAATAGCATAGAAAAATTTCAAAGACAAATTATCATGATTCCGCCAAGCCAAGCCGAAAATGTCGTGACAACCAGAGTACAAAGCCGAAATGTTGCATGAGAAGCCAAAGCCAAGCGACAAGCGCGCTGGAGTCAAACCAAGTCTTCAGTCAGAAGACAAGAGCCACAAGCCGCGAAACCCATGTTGATCCCCAAACGAAGCCAAGCAAGCCGCAAACCCATGTCGTTGAGAAACCGAGAAAGCCGAAACCCATGTCACGAGAAGACTGAGAAGCCACGCCCCAAGCAAGAGACGAGAACAACCAGAAGACTTCCTTTTTTAAAAAACGAAGACAAGCCTACCAACCACCGCCAAGCCGGCTTGACCCATGACAAACGAGCAAGAAATGGGACCTTGAAGCCAAAGCGAAGAAGGACCAAACAGCCCCATGGTCAGGGCTAAAGGCATAGCAAAAATTTCGTGTTCAAAGTATCATGAGTCCGCCGGACGAAAAGGACAAAGTACACCCCCCCGTTTCGACATCGTAGGTCGTCTTCATCAAGGGAAGACAAACAAACATGCAGGACGATGACAACGAAAGAGCGAGCAAGAAACTAGGACGTCTTCTCGAATTTGGCGCGCGAAATGGACCTTGAATCCGCAGAAGACCAAAGACGGTCGAAACGGTCAGGTTCTGTGGTAATTGTCTGTTCCCCACCCCCCCCCCCCACCTATACACTTTTTTGTCGGCGGGAATTAAGCACAAATTCGTTTTCACACACGCACGCACAGCGCACGCACACACGCACGCACGCACACGCACACACACACACACACATCACACCACACACACACACACTACACACACACACACACACACACCAACGTCCACACACCTCACTGGAAACCGAAGGCACACCACCATGCTACCAAGAGACCAGCTGTGTTGGTACCAACCAAGGCAGAAATGAGGAACAAGCTGTAAGCGCGGCCCAGGTATTAATCCCTAGCCAAGCCGACCCTACGGCGGGACAAGGCCGAACCTAAGCTATCGCCAGTCAGGAGAGTAGGAGTCAAAAACAAAGCCGAGAGTCGAAGCCAAGCGACGCAAAGATCGACGATTAGGCATATGAATGTGATGACGTGGACACGACGGAGAGAGAAAGAAAGCGAACGCCGACATTGATTTCCTCATAAGTACGACTTGTCCCTCAAGGGGGGGTGGGGGGTGGGTGGGGGCTGGGGAATGGGGGGATGGGGTGGGGGGTGCCCGGGTGGTGGGTGAGCTTGGATAGGGTAGGGGGGTGGAGGGGGCAGGTGGGGGGCACCGAAAAGACAAACAGATGCCGGGGTTCGTTCTGCATCCGGCTTCTAATCCTTGATCCAAGACATGCACCGACCTTCCTCGTTTATATCTGTTCTCTGTCTATCTGGGTCTCTCTTCTCTGTCTCTCTCTCTATATGTATCTCTGTCACTGTCTCTTTCTCTCTCTCTTCTCTCTCTCTCTCTGTCTCTGGCTTTCTCTCTCTTTCTCTCTATCTATCTCTGTTCTCTCTTGTCTGTCTTTCTATCTCTTAATCTGTTGTCTCTTCTCTCTTTTTTCTGTGTCTGGTCTCTCCTACCGGTCCCTTCAATCCCTCCCTCCTCCCTCCCTCATCCCTCCCCCGTTCCAAATCCTCCCTTGGCTTCTGTTTTCCTTGAGGCATTGTGTTTAATCATGATTGACAGTGGCGTGGACTCGGCTTAACCACGGAGCAGCAAGTGAGCGAGGGTCTTTTGAAGCGCGCAGCGCGCGCGCGCCACACGCACACACACACACAAACCCACAACACACACACACACACACACGCGTACACGCCGCGCGCGCGCCCCCCGCGTACGCACGCACGCACGCATGCACAATCCCTCTCTCTGTTCTCGCGCGCGCGCACACACACCTACAACACACACACACAACAACACAACATACACCACACACACACACACCTCTCCTCTCTCTGTCCTGTCTGTCGGGCATCTGTCTCTCTGACGGCTGTGTCTGTGCTGTTCTCTGTGTCTGTCTGTGGTTTGCTGTCTCTCTCTCTGTCTCTCTGTGTGTCTGTCTCCTGTCTGTCTCTGTTTCTGTCTCTCTCTCCTGTGTGTCTCGCGCCTTGCCTCTGTCTTCCACTGTCTGTCTCGGTGGTCTGTCTCTGTCTCTCTCTCTTCCTGTTTCTCTGTCCCTGTCTGTGTTCTTGTGTCTGTCTACTGTCTATAGTCTCTCTCATGCCTCTCTCTGTCTCACTGTCTGTATGTACGCCTCTCTGTGCCTTTCTCTGTCTGTGTCTTTGTCTGTCTCTCTGAGGCCACACTCGCACGCACGACGGAGAGGGATGGGGAGGGACAGTGGGTCTTCGATTCAATCTTCCTATCAGCATGCGACAGACTGACGGAATGAAAAAAGCAAACGCGCGACGCGCAGGGGGCACACACACACACACACACACACACACACACACACACACACACACACAACACACACACACAATATATACATCACAGAGAGAGAGGAGAGGAGGGAGAGAGAGGAGGGGAGGGATCGGAGAGAGAGGAGAGAGTGGAGGGGATACGCTGAGAGAGAGATGAAGTGAGAGGATTGGAGAGTGAGAGAAGTGGAAGAGAGGAGACGGAGAGGAGAGGAGAGGAGGACAGAAAGACAGACAGACACGACAAACAAACGAGAGACAAAGCCAGGAGAGACATACAGAGAGAGAGAGAGAGAGGAGAGAGGAGATGAGAGAGGAGAGAGGAGACAGGGAGACAGGCACAGACAGACGAGGAGAGAGACAGAAGGAGAGAGAGAGAGAGAGGAGAGAGAGACCAGAGGAGGGAGAGAGAGGAGAGGGGACGAGGAAGGGTGCACAAGAGTGGTGTAGGTGGAGGGTGGAAGGCCGTGGAAGAGAAGAAAGAAGGGAAGGCAAGGCACCCCAACTGAGTTGGTCGCTGTCTGATTTGTTGGTGGATCGGCACGAAGGGAGCGGGCACCAGCACCGGCGCGAGCACGCGACGCGTGCGTGCATCTGTTCCCTGCCTCTGTGTGTGTGTGTGTGTGTGTGTGTGTGTGTGAGTTGTGAGTGAAAAGAAATGGTAGAGGAGCGCCTTGTTCAAAGTCTTCAGCTTGCTGGTTGCTGCTGCTGCTGCTGTTGCTGCTGACTGATACGGCCATGTTGCTGCTGTTAGTCAGTCAAGTCAGTGGGCGGAAGATGCTCGGGCAATGGGCTGATGCCGGAGAGTGATTTGTGTCGGTGACAGTCTTGGTGTGAAAAAAAGTCTGGCGGTGATGGGTGCTTTGCCAGAGTGCCAGAGTGTTACGTAGAGGTGGCTGGGAGGGAGGGAGGATCCGCGGAGCACGCTGAAAGCGCGATTGACGAACGACCGACTGGGCATCAAAGAATCGGAGTATCTGTGTGGCCCTCAGTGGTCGGTTCGTCCATGTGTGGGGGTTGGAGTTTGAACGGGAGGAATCGTGCATGTGTGGGAGGAGGAGGGTTGGATTTGGAAGAAAGTCGTGGTTGTTCGTTTCGCTGGTGGAATATTCTGTCTGTGGCATGGTGCCAAAGGGTGTGGTGGAGACTGCGACGATTGTGTGCGGATTTTCTGAGAAGGATTTTTTTTTTTTTTTTTGAGAGAGAGGAGAGGAGGAGAGAGAGAGAGAGGAAGAGGAGAGAGAGAAGATGGAGAGAGATGAGAGGAGTGGTGGTGTTGTGGTGGTGGTGGTGTGGTGTTGTGTGTGGTGTGTGTGTGTGTGTGTGTGTGTCTGTGTGTGTGGTGTGTGGGGGGGGGGGTCTTTTGGTTATTTCTTTTTTGCTTTCTTTTCTCTCACCCTGTTTTCTGTGTCTTACAGTCTTTCTCTCTCACACTCTGAGTTTCTGTGTGTGTGTGGTTTTTTTTTTTTGTCGATAGTTTTTGTTTCGCCTTCTTCTTTCTGTTTTTTAAGTGTGAGATGGAAAGTGGAGAATGGAGTGTCTGGGGATCGGAAAAAAAAAAAAAAAAAAAAATGCAGCTAGCTAAGGATGCTAGTGTGTGCTCTAGTACGGAAGCACGCACCTACAGCAACACACACATACACAGAGCACACAAAGACTCTCTCTCTCTCTCTCTCTCTCTCTCTCTCTCTCTCCTCTCTCTCTCTCTCACACACACACACACACACACACACACGCACAC
>JADBJO010003361.1:217657-220157 GCA_016801955.1 Conus betulinus | reverse complement strand
TCCTCCTGCCTGATGAAAAATGAACAGTATTAAAGGAAAAAAGGGGAGGGATGGGGGGAGGGGGGGGGGGGGGGGTGAGCGGATGATGGTGAGTGGAGGGACCTCAGTTGGTCTTCTGTCGCTCTGTGCACTTGCTACCTCATGTATCATGGTTCTCACTTATCTCCTCTTTTCTCTCTCTCCTGCTCCTATTTCTTCTTTTTTTTCCATCCTTTTCTTCTTCTTCTACTTCTACTTCTTCTTCTTCTTCTTCTTCTTCTTCTTCTCGTTCACCACCACCACTATCCGCCCCCCCCCCCCCGCCACCCCCTAACTCCCCCCCCCCCCCCTTCACCCCCCGACTCTTCCTCGTTTCTCTGCAACCCCAAATTTACGAGAGATGGGAGGATGGTAGTGATTGCATGTCAGACTTGTACTTTGTTGCACAGGAAGTCAAAAGGAAATTGGGGGGGGGGGGGGGGGGGGGGGAACGTAAGGGATCGTAAATCTCCATTGGTACTTTTCTTACTTATTGCAAAGAGACCTTCACGACTGATTTTTTTTTTTCGTCTGGGTTTTCCTTCTTCCGTACTTCTACTTTTTTTTTTTGGTATAGTATTTTACCCTATCTGTCTCGTTTCTATGTCTTAACTGGAGAAGATCGGAGGTCGAAGGGAGTTGTTTTTTTTTCTGTGTTAGTAGTAATTCATGTCGGTGTCCAGCTGGCTTTGACATGGCTTTTGTTATTCTGTCACCTTCAGAAGGGACTGACCGATCTGTCCTCACACCTTACAACGGAGATGTCATCATTGAAATGAACTTTTTTCCGTTTCCATCTGGTGCCATTTTATTTCGGGTGCCGAATACATGAAAAGATAAATTCCTCTTCGTTCTTTGTTTGTACTGTCCTAAAATGTTAAATGTTGGTTTTGCCTGAAGAAGACCCAGGAGGTCGAAATGCATCGTGTCTTGTCCTGTGCTTTGTTTGTCTATGTCCTTTGTGGTAACTAACCCCCTCTCTTTCTAAAGTTTGCTTCATTTTCCGCCCTCAGTCACTCCATTTTGGAACTTTTTTTAAAAAATTTCAAATGACATTACTAAACCGGATCGCGTTGTCTTCATCACGAAAGGTCTCGAGCGGATTTTGGATTTAGTCAGAACCAAGTTTTGGAATGAGGAACAGATCCTTAATTTAAAAAAAGAGATAGAAGAAACAACAACAAACAACAACAACAAAAACGATAACAAGTGAGAAATGACACCACCACACCACCACCGCTTCCAACAACAACAACAAAAGATGGGGGGGGGGGGGGGGGGGGGGGGGGGGGGGGGGGAAAAGAGTCATCTGATCCTTTGCCGTTGGATGCAGTCCAGTGCGCAATCTCTCTCTCCCCCCACCCCACCCCACCCGCCACCCACCTCCCCCAATAATCTTCCGAGAATGACAGATGCCTGCCTATTGCTGCTGCAACTAGCAGACTTCACCTCCAGACAGTGCTACGCCGAGTCCACTTCGTGGTTGCCACCCCCTGGCAGCGGCAGCAGCATTGGCAGCCAGATCAACTGGAGGCCAAAAGTGGATGTTGTATTGTCAAATGGAGGGCAGTGCACTCTTAGAGGGTCGCCGTGCCTGGAAGCACGGCCCCACGGTACTGAAGACGGAGCCTATCTCTTTTTTTTTTTTTTCGCCCTCCTAACTTAATTTGAAACCAGGTACCATTTACACACACACACACAGAGAGAGAGAGAGAGAGAGGAGAGAGAGAGAGAGAGAGAGAGAGAGAGAGGGGGGGGGGGAAGGGGGGTAATTGTTACTGCCTCGTCGAAAAAGGTTTTTTTGTTTTGTACAGGGGAAGTAATAATTGTTAAGGACCGAAGAAGTTACTCCCCATGTCCTTGGTGTAGGTTAAGCAGGACGTGCCACAAATATATGATGCCAACTTTTTTGTATCACTTGAAAGTTTTCATATTTCAGAAGAAAAAAAATCAGTAACATTTCCACTGTCCAGACAGTTACCTGTTACCTATCTGTAACGGTGTCGACACAGTGCCGTCCTATTCCTTTGACTGTTTTGAATCATGATGTCAGTCATGTGAACAGACAGACCTTAGGTCCAGAGCCGCACTGTGGGTAGTGGTTTTCTCTTCATAAAGCCCCATTTTCATCTTCTGACCAAGTCGGGGGTAAGATCACGTATAGTGTCTTTTTAGCGCAATGAAATTGGTATGAACCTCGTTGTACGATCCCGGATCCGTCGTTTTATCGGGATCCTCACCAACATACCGTGGGCTTGTCCATTGGCCGGATATGATCCTTTGACACGAGTTTTGAAATGGGGTTTTCAATAGTCTCTGGCTAATTTTGCTCACAGACCGACAATATTTCTCGAAAATGTGGTCGTGGTTTGTTGTCAGTTTGTTGGGGGGATAAGATAGCTTAGTACTTCGTGCGGAACGTTGCTCTCTCTCTCTCTCTCTCTCTCTCTCTCTCTCTCTCTCTCTCACACACACACACACA
>JADBJO010003361.1:210157-212657 GCA_016801955.1 Conus betulinus | reverse complement strand
GATATTGCAAATGATGACCAAGACGTATATTCACGAAAATCAAAGGACTTAAATATAAATGGTTTTGGCAAAAAATTAATGGAACTTTGCATAACATTTAATTTGACCCCTTTAAACGGACTTTGTACCGAGAACTTTGATTGTGGATACGTTTTTTTTTTCGGAAAGGGGAAATAGTACAATTGACTATTATGTGTGTTCTATTGAATTGATTGAAAATGTAAGAAAAATTTGTACTATTGATGAAAGAATTGAATCTCACCACATGCCTATCACTATGGAACTTCAGAGCACATTGCCAGACCCACAAGTAGATAAATCAAAGAATAAGATAGCAAAGAAAATTAGATGGGATCCTACAAAACAACAGGAATATATTCAGGCTATTGAAACAGAAAGATCCAAGCAATTACTTGAACAGATCACAGAAGAGATAAACATTGATGTAGATACAAGCATAGAGAAATTTAATACACTACTTAAGGAGGCAGGAAAAAAAACATGTATATAACTACAGGCGTGGGAAGAAACAATATAACATCAAAGGGTTGGTATGACAAGGAATGTAAAGACAAAAAGAAAGAAGCTAGACATGCACTCAGCAGACTGACACATACGAACAAGAGCAAAAACTTAACTCTATATGAAGGAAGAAATGAGGCATATAATAACAAAAGAACAATATACCAAGAGACAATTAGAGAAAAGAAAAAAAAAGTATAGAAAACAAACATATGACACACTCATACAAAACCAAAAGGATAGTCAGAGATTTTGGAACATTATAAGAAATACTAAGAAGGAAGACTACACTACCATCAATAACTATCACACAATGGAAGGAACACTTTGAAAGCGTCCTAAATCCTCAGATACCTGAAATACAAAACAATATAGAGAGACTACAACAAAACGCAGAGGAAGATGAAGATGAAATACAAACACAAGAGCTAGATGAAGAGATAACCAACAACGAAGTAAGCCTAGCAATAAGAAAATTGAAAAAGGGCAAATCACCCTGGTATAGATGAAATACCACCCGAATTTTTAAAGACAATAGAACAAAACAAACTATAACTCCATTCCTGACAAAATTATTTAAAGTTATACCAAGATAGTTATTTCCCCAGGGAATGGACAAAATCTGTTATAGTACCTTTGTTCAAGAAAGGTAACAAACAAAACCCAGGAAATACAGAGAGGATATCCCTACTATGCATTATAAGTAAAATATTTACAGCCATAATAAACAGAAGATTATACAACTGGGCAGAGGAAGAAAATAAAATAAGTAGAGAACAAGCAGGATTCAGAAAAAAAAACTCTCAACCATAGACCACATTTTCACACTTGTATCAATGATTAGTAACTGCCTGCATGGTAGAAGAAGATGTAAAACTATATGTTGCTTTTATCGATTATCAAAAAGCGTTTGATACAGTAAACAGAGATGAATTATGGAAAATATTAAAGAAACACAAAATTTCGACTAAAATGCTAAATATGTTGAAAGGTATATATAGAACAGTACAAGCATGTGTGAGACATGGGACAGAATTAACAGAATTTTTTGACTGCCCACTCGGAGTGAAACAGGGATGCCTATTATCTCCCTTGATTTTCTCCTTACTAATAGCAGAAGTAGCTGAGACGGTAACAAGGAGAGGAAGACATGGATATCAATTTTTACCAGGAACTGAGGAATTATTCTTATTGCTATTTGCGGATGATATAGCACTAATATCACAGACACCAGCTGGACTACAGAACCAAATAAAAAACCTGCAAGAAACTTCTGATCACATAGGGTTAACAGTGAATCTGCAAAAAAAAACAAAAATCATGGTATTTAGAAAAGGAGGATACCTAGGCAAACTGGAAAAATGGTATTATATAAAGGAAAAGAAATTGAAGTTGTTAACAGCTATAAATACCTAGGTTATACATTAACGACTAAACTTTCTGTCGATATCTCACTCTCAGAATATGCAGGCAGAGCGAAAGGAAAGATGATAGAGATAATGAAAACTATGTATAGCTTAGGGCATATAGACATGAAAATCTATTTCAAACTTTTCGATTCACAGGTTTAAACCATTACTTCTATATGCAGCAGAAGTATATGGGGACTAATTAACTATTCAACAGCGGAAAATGTACATTTACTCGCAAGCAAAAAAAACCTAGGGGTAGGAATGAAAACACCAAACTATTTAGTATATGGAGAGTTAGGTAGATACCCGATATACATAGATAGTACAATAAAGACAATTAGATATTGGCTAAGACTGGTAAAAATGACACCGGATAGGATACCGAGGCAAGCATATGAGAGGGAAAAAAACAGAAGTAAACAAACCACAAAAAACTGGCTCTAGGAATAAAAAGATGCTTAGACAGTTATGGATTTTCAGAAGTATGGAACAATGAGGGGGCACGTAATGAACACATGTTCATTAATGAGTTAAAGCAAAGAATGATAGATTGTTTTTTAAACAAA
>JADBJO010003361.1:192500-195000 GCA_016801955.1 Conus betulinus | reverse complement strand
TCTTGTTCTTCTCTCTCTCTCTCTCTCTCTCTCTCTCTCTCTCTGTGTGTGTGTGTGTGTGTGTGTGTGTGTGTGTGTGTGTGTGTGTGTGTATTGCTGGGGAATCAGGCTGGACCGTGACTTGGTTTGCATGTCGTTGGTCTGTTACTTACTCTTGACTGACTGAAACCAATTTATTGTCAGATTAACTCAAGGTTGTACTGACTTCTTACTCTTACGTTGTCAGTATGTCATGGTTGGGAAGGTCTTTAAGTCGATGAATAAGTTGCTTGGTTGGTTGGTTGGTTTGGATGGTTGGTGGGTTGGGTGTTTTTTTTTTTTTTTTTTTTAAGTTCTTGTGAGCTCTTGGTTCGCTTGCACGTAATGTCCGCATGGAGCGGAAAGAGATTACAAATGGTCATGTGTTCTCTCTCTCTCTCTCTCTCTCTCTCTCTCTCTGCTTGAACTCATGATGGATGGTGTTTGCAGTTAATTCAGCAGAAGGTATTTTGTTAGGAGATTTCGAAATTGGTTTACTGAACCCTGAACTACAAAGTCTAACACAATTGATTGACACCCCAACCAAAGAATCAGAATCAGAGGTAGAGATATTGATCATAGATATGGAAATAATTGGTCAAATGTTATTAAGATATCTGTACCTGTCCATGGCCTCAGTGTTCACTTTCCTATATGTTTAACATAGCCTAAACAAGAAACACGAATTCCCAGATGTGTGCGTTGGTGCAGAGCTTTGTGCTCTTACAAAACACTTAAGACTCATGAATCTATCTGATTTGTGTTCTGCAAACTTTTCCGAGGTTTATAAGTGTAACGATCCTGACAAGGCACGTGCAGCTTGTATCGCATTTTGCGACCTGCCCTTGGCCGCCATGCGCCATCTAGACATAACGTTTAAAGAGCTGAAAGTAAACCACAACGGTTCATTGAAAAAAATGATACAGGTGGTATTGGCCCGCCATGCGCCATCTAGACATAAACGCGTTAAGAGCTGAAAGTAAACCACAATGGTTCATTGAAACAAATGATACAGGTGGTATTGGCCGCCATGCGCCATCTAGACATAAACGTGTTAAGAGCTGAAAGTAAAACACAATGGTTCATTGAAACAAATGATACAGGTGGTATTGGCCGCCATGCGCCATCTAGACATAAACGTGTTAAGAGCTGAAAGTAAACCACAACGGTTAAGTAACAAAATTATGCAGACAGTAATTTTCGTGATAATTTACTTCAATCCACAGGTAAAAGAGCCCAGTTCAAGAAACAAAGAACACAAGTTACTGCTTTAGAAAGATATGCTTAAAAAATGTTAGTGAACGTATTTCTTCTGAAAAGAAATTGATAAAGTGTTTGGGGGGAAAAAAGCACAATTGTGTTCCTCCTAGAACAGATATATCACCAGCTGCACCCAAAGAACTCGGTAACCACTTTTCAACTTTTCAATAAAAAAAAAAAAAAAAAAAAAAACAAGGTTAATAACACAGAAAACAATAATCTGTCACTATTGACAGTTTTGGTAGTTTAGAAGCATACGATCAAGTCTTAAACTTTAGTATCTGAGTGTTCACGAAGTGTATAGGGAACTGTGTTTATTAAAACAATCTAATTCTCGTGGTCTTGACAATATCGACAATAACATTTTAAAATATCAGCACCTATGTTATCCGAGCATATCATATACATTCACACCTTTTTGCATCGAAAAATGGTACCGTCACACAAGTTCTTGAGGAAGTCAAAGTAGTGCCAGTTTTTAAATCAGGTGATCCAAATGGTCCATCAAACAATAAACCAGTATCTATTCTATGTACTCTATTTAAGCCTCTCGAAAGGCATCTAAGCGAAATATCAAGTCCTGTTTTTTTATATTATTCATTTTATCCAAACAAAAGCGGATTTAGAAAGAATCATCCCTATCAAACTGTACTAACAAGCCCAGTTGAACAATAGCATTTAAATACTATCACCGATCTTTCCATAGGAGTACTTTTTATTGATTTTGCCAAGGCCTTTGATGTTATTGACCGCAATCTTCATTGAAAAAAAAAAAATCTTTATACGGCGTATTCAATAAATCCATCAAATTTGTAGCGTCCTTATTACATTGCAGAAAACAATGGAATCCTTCAAGGATTAGTCCTCGGTTCAGTTCTGTTTTCCTGTTATATTAACGATCTATTAATGATAATTTCATCCCTCATGCCAACTATTTGCCGACGATACAACTAATCACAATAAAGGTAAAATGTAAGAACAATGACACACTGGGACATGCAAAAAATACAACAAAAAAAGACCTGTTGAATAGTCAGAACTTTATTACACACGGCCCTTCATTCCCTAAAAACCCAAATTCATGTTTCAATGTGACGAAAAACGTCAAAACACTGAATATAAATCACCGGGTTGAAATTACCTGATCACATTTTAGAGGTAACTGATTTCCGCAAACTCCTTGGTCTCACAATGATGATAACTTTCCTTGGTTTGATCATGT
>JADBJO010003361.1:180000-185000 GCA_016801955.1 Conus betulinus | reverse complement strand
CTTCGAACGTTCCAGTTCCCCTTTAGCCACAAGTTCATGTCACTTACAGCCCAGCTGACTGCAGAGGAGAGCAGTACTGCAAAGTGTGGTTAAAGGCTTTCTGGGGAGTACGGCAAAGTGTGGTTAAAGGCTTTCTGGGGAGTACGGCAAAGTGTGGTTAAAGGATTTCAGGGGAGTACGGCAAAGTGTGGTTAAAGGCTTTCCGGGGAATAAAAAGTATGGTTAAAGGCTTTCAGGGTTGTACGGCAAAGTGTGGTTAAAGGCTTTCAGGGGAGTACGGCAAAGTGTGGTTAAAGGCTTTGTGGGGAGTACGACAAAGTGTGGTTAAAAGGCTTTGTGGGGAGTACGACAAAGTGTGGTTAAAGGCTTTTAGGGGAGTACGACAAAGTGTGGTTAAAGGCTTTCAGGGGAGTACGACAAAGTGTAGTTAAAGGCTTTCAGGGGAGTACGACAAAGTGTGGTTAAAGGCTTTCAGGGATGTACGGCAAAATGTGGTTAAAGGCTTTCAGGGGAGTACGGCAAAGTGTAGTTAAAGGCTTTCAGGGGAGTACGGCAAAGTGTAGTTAAAGGCTTTCAGGGGGAGTACGACAAAGTGTGGTTAAAGGCTTTCAGGGATGTACGGCAAAATGTGGTTAAAGGCTTTCAGGGGAGTACGGCAAAGTGTGGATAAAAAGGCTTTCAGGGGAGTACGGCAAAGTGTGGTTAAAGGCTTTCTGGGGAATACGGCAAAGTGTGGTTAAAGGCTTTCAGGGTTTGTACGGCAAAGTGTGGTTAAAGGCTTTGTGGGGAGTACGACAAAGTGTGGTTAAAGGATTTCAGGGGAGTACGGCAAAGTGTAGTTAAAGGCTTTCAGGGGAGTACGGCAAAGTGTGGTTAAAGGCTTTGTGGGGAGTACGACAAAGTGTGGTTAAAAGATTTCAGGGGAGTACGGCAAAGTGTGGTTAAAAGCTTTCAGGGGAATACGGCAAAGTGTGGTTAAAGGCTTTCTGGGGAATACGGCAAAGTGTGGTTAAAGGCTTTCAGGGTTGTACGGCAAAGTGTGGTGGTTAAAGGCTTCAGGGTTGTACGGCAAAGTGTAGTTAAAGGCTTTCAGGGGAGTACGGGCAAAGTGTGGTTAAAGGCTTTCAGGGGAGTACGGCAAAGTGTGGTTTAAGGCTTTGTGGGGAATACGACAAAGTGTGGTTAAAGGCTTTCAGGGGTGTACGGCAAAGTATGGTTAAAAGGCTTTCAGGGGAGTACGGCAAAGTGTGGTTAAAGGCATTCAGGGGAGTACGGCAAAGTGTGGTTAAAAGGCTTTCAGGGGAGTACGGCAAAGTGTGGTTTAAAGGCATTCAGGGGAGTACGGCAAAGTATTGTTAAAGGCTTTCAGGAGTGTACGGCAAAGTATACAAAGGCTTTCTGGGGGAAGTATGGAAAAGTGTGAATAAAGGCTTTTTTTGGGAGTACAGCAAAGTGTAGATGAAGGTTTTCTTGACATTGTTATTTTGTGCAGAATCAGGTAACTTTCATTTAGGAAATATCAAGACGACATATTTGATGGAAAATTCCCCTACTCCATCCTCGAATTGTTCGTTGAATATGCATTGCTTTGCGGTATGTTTTGCTTTGCTTTCATTTTGGCTAGATTTCGTCTACGCTGGTCTGTTTCCGTTTTATTTATATTCCTAAGTTACGTTTTTAATCACTTTCTTCGTTTTTTTCTTACGATCTAAAAATAATGAATAAGCATAAAAAAAAGTAGTGAAAACTTTGACCAATAATCTAATACATCATTCATTACCATACATTGAGTTTTTGAGTCAGATTGTTTAATCTTTAGATGCAAGTAAATGTGTATATGCCTATATGAGAGAATCGCTAAGTGAAACACTTTGCTGCCTACGACACTTCCATACATGTATGTGTTTTCAGTCAGTTTATATTTTTGTATGATTGCTTCAGATCATATTAATTCATATGAGAATGTATGTCAATATACTTTTCCTTTCTTGTTCCCTGTCGTTTTAAAAAAAATAAGTGCGCCTCATATGGCATTACATGAATTAGTCCTTTATTACTATCATTGTTTTTATTATCATTATTATTGTTGTTGCTGTCGTTGTCACTGCCGCTGCTGCAGCCGTTGTTCTTGTTCCTGTTGCCGTTGTTGTTGCTGCTGTTATTGTTTTCTTTTTCTGTAAATAATTATTCTGCACTGATAAAGAGGAGGTCGATTCGTGGGTAAGTAACTCTCTCTCTCTCTCTCTCTCTCTCTCTCTCTCTCTCTCTCTCTCTCTCTCTCTCTCTCTCTCTCTCTCTCTCTCTCTAACGTTTTTATTTTGTTGCGGTGTTCCCTCAGCAAAATGATTCCCAGGCAACTCATTCCCACCCACCCATCAAAGCTCCAACACCTGCAGTCTGCAGGCGGTAATCAGGTCGCCGAAAGGCGGCCCACCAGAGGAGACACTGCACTGCTGCTGAAGTCAGTTTGGTGGTGCTTAGCGGCGTCTGTTCTGATGCCATCTGGTAGAAGTCCTATGGGTTGCGCACTGGTGAAGCCTCTGTGGCGGAGAGTCTTCCTTCAGAGGGGGCGCCCCTACGTCTTTCCATAAACGGTTCCTCCTGCAAACTTGTCTGATACCGCCGACTTTCAGACAAACTTCGTAAAGCACGAGCGTGGTGGAGAGGTTAGTCGAAGCTGCTGAGGTCACCGGGAGAGCAGGGCATGGAGGGCCGCAGAATTCAGGACATATTCAAGACAAAGTGTTAGAATGAGGATGATATGTTGGTGATGCTAGGCAGTTCCACTTTGGGCGGGGACCTGCTGGCAGTACCGTATTCAGCGCTGCCTTTCATGATATTATCCCGATGTCGATCGGGCGTCGAGAGATTCAAGCCGGCATCAGCAGTGTGGATCAAGCAGTTTGGGCGTCAATGTCTGAGGTGAAAGAAACTCAGCTGTACGGTTCCAGTCTTCTCATTTGAGCTCTTTCCACACTCAACCCTGGACAGAACCAGCACAGTAAAAAAAAAAAAAAATGCCCCACATAAATGCCTGTCGAGAGTGCCAAACCTACAACCTCCCGATTTTTCAAAGTCCGCGAAAATGCAACTTTCTTCATTTTCTTCTTTCTTTCATAATACAGATTTCTGAACTTTTTTTCCCTGTTTATTTCTTGCTGTCGGTTTCTTGCTATTTTATGCTTCTACTTTCTTTTTCGTCCCTTTTTCTGTCTTTTTTTTTTTCTTCTTTTTCTGGCCGTGGAAGGAGACAAATGGCACCCAGCCACCGTTGATAGGCATGACGTTGGCGTTCCTTCCCTGGCTGGGCTCCGCGGCGGCAGCATCAGCAGCATCAGCAGCCTCATCGGCATCAGTGCCATCCACAGCAGGACACGCCCTGCCCGAGCTGCAGCACAAAAACCACTGGACATGGTTATTACACATTGATTCCCGCACCCCCTCCCCGCGCAGGGCACCCATCCTTCCTCATTGCCATCGTGACCCCCCACTCCCATCCCCCCTGCTCTCTCTCTCTCTCTCTCTCTCTCTCTCTCTCTCTTCTCTCTCTCTCTCTCTCTCTCTCTCTCTCACACACACACACACACTCTTTCTCTCTCTCTCTCTCTTCTCTCTCTCTCTCTCTCTCTCTCTCACACACACACACACACACACACACCACACACACACACACACACACACACACCACACACACTCTCTCTCTCTCTCTCTCTCTCTCACTCTCACTATCTCTCTCTCTCTCTCTCTCTTGCTTGTCTGTCTGTCTGTCTGTCCTGTATATCTGTCTCTCTGTCTCTGTCTCTCTCTGGCTCTCTGTCAGTGAGTGTGTATGCTAGTCTCTCTGTATGCCTGTCTATCGGTCTGTCTCTTTGTATGTCTGTCTCTCTGTCTCCGTCTCTGTTTCTTTCTCTCTGTCTCTATCTCTGTCTCTTTTCTTTCTCTCTGTCTCTATCTCTCTCTCAGTCTGTCTGTCTGACAGGCTGACTGACCCCTCTCTCTCTCTCTCTGTCTCTGTCTCTGTCTCTCTCTCTCTCTCTCTCTCTCTCTCTCTCTCTCTCTCTTTCTTCTCTGTCCTTCTCTGGCCATCCCTCCCTCCCTCCCCTCCCTCCCTCCCCTCCCCCTCTCTCTCTCTCCTTCTCTCTCTCTCGTTCTCTGGCCATCCCTCCCTCTCTCCCTCCCTCTCTCTCTCTCTCGACTCTCTCTGTCTCTCTGTCTCTCTCTCTATCTCTCTCTCTCTCTCTCTCTCTCTCTCTCTCTCTCTCCGCTCCTCTGTTCCTCTCTAGCCCCCCCACTCCACCTTCTCTCTCTCTCTCTCTCTTCTCTCTCTCTCTCTCTCTCTCTCTCTCTCTCTCTCTCTCTCTCTCCTCCATGCCAGTCCTGGGTGGGGGTGTGTGGACTCCTTGGCTGATTAAAGTTCTCATTGTGTTCGCTGGTTTCCAGTCAAATAATTACATCGGGTGTTTCCTTTGATTCCTTTTAACAGAGCCTATTGTGTTTAAAAAGAATGATCAGGACTGCTGCGATATTGATTCTTCTTCAGCTTATGTCTTTGTCTCAAAGGTCTGCTTCTTTCTGTCCGATACCACACATACACACGCGCGCACGCGCACGCACGCACGCAGGTATGCACACACACACACACACACAACACACACACACACACACGCGCGCGCGCGCGCGCGCGCGCGTGTGCGCGCGCGCGCGCGCGAACTGCACACTATGTACGCATTCATGAACTTAGAGAGAGAGAGAGAGAGGAGAGGAGAGAGAGAGAGAGGGAGAGAGGAGAGGAGAGAGAGAGAGAGAGAGAGAGAGAGAGAGAGAAAGAGAGAGAGAGAGTCCAGCGTGCCGACGGGGATGTGGCATCTATAAGCACAAGAAATGACAGTTCTGTTTTACTTTCTTCTGTTATTGTTTGATTTAATTGTATGTGGCTGTTGTGTAATATCACGACCTTCGTGCTGTCGTGAATTCCTTTTGTGCGCTAACTGTGCGCTGCT
>JADBJO010003361.1:170000-175000 GCA_016801955.1 Conus betulinus | reverse complement strand
TCAGCCTGACCACCAGCGATCAAAACCAGTCGTTTGTTTGTTTGTTTGTTTTTTCATACTAATCTGCCCTGACGTTTCTTGTTTGCCGTCATGCATGCATGAATTTTGTGGCTGCGGTTAACTCCTAAGAGGCAAATCTTTTGAAGTATTGTTCCTCACAAACTTTGGAGTGGATCTAATTATGATTCAGTTCCAAGGAATGAGTCCCTTCATGTCAGTCCCTACCAAGATGTCAGCCATTTTGAAGGGGAGCTGACCCAGATCCAGTTTCAGCTCCGAGGGATTTGGTTCCAGAAATCTGTGTGAACCCATAACAAGGAAGCTGTAGGCCAGACATGAGGGTGAGGGGTTCGTTTGGAAATCCTAGCCATGGTGGTCCGGCCTTCAGCTGGTTGTCTGTGAGCAGCGGTGTGAAAATGACAGGGGCTGGTGCTGGCCATGGGGATCCTGTGATGCCGTCTCTGTTGTCTTTTAGGTCACACACTTCCAACGGTTCCAGAGCGGCTCGAGTGTTGCAGCAGCCACAGGGGGTCCTCGTAGAACTTCGAACAAAGAGGGCTGAGGGGTCCATCTTAGTCCAACGTTCAGTTGTGTCGAGTTGAGTCCATCAGCAGCACGATTTCTGAAGGACTCCATTTTCACAACTGACCTTTTTTAGTTTCAATCATTCCAGCTCATTGCCCACTCTTCTCCCCCCCCCACCCCCACCCCCCCTCGTCCATCCCTCTCTATCTCAACGACCCAACCTATTTCTCCATCCCACCATCTTTATATATATCTACATATCCCCATCTACAAACATAACATATTTATAACATAACATATAGAGTGTAACATACACACTCAAAACACCATCTCCACCACCCAGGTAGGCATACACACAGACACATGCAAATGTGAACAGTTCATAGGGACCTATTTTAATATGAGTTTCCACTCTCGCCCCCTCCACACCCTTCCCACCCGCATTTTTCCCCTCATACACACTCTCAACAGCCCCTCAAAGCATAAGACTCCTCCTTTACCACACTCTCCCTTTCCTTTTTTTCTATCTCTATTTCTGTTTGCCTTTTCCCTCATCTGTCTCTTTTCCTTCCCCCATTACACACACACACACACACACACACACACACACACACACACACACACACACACACACACACACATGTAATCATCCGTTCACGTATATGTTCTTATACGTCATTACCCATGCGTACTTATTTGTCTTTCATTTGATGTCATCAGTCCCGAAGACGGTCTACGACCGAAACGCTGAGGATTTCTGCTCTGTTTTTTTGTTGTTGTTGTGTTTGTATGTTTGTTTTTCAAATTGCACATCTTCAAAACATTCTTAAGGTAGTTTTCAGAAGCCAGTGAGCTGGTGTGGATGTGAGGTGATCAGACTGGGTTCCCTCTCTCAGCCTCTTCCTGTCATGCTGTTCTCGTCGTTCGGTCAGAGACTGGCTTAAGAGGGACCAAACCTTTTTCATTTCGAACTTTTAGGAGAGAGATCACTTACCGTACCGAAATCCTATTGCTTCATTTTAGCATTGACCGATCAAGACGCCATGACAGATGGAAAGAATTTATGGAGTAATTATGTGACACAATTAGTAAATAGGCTACCTCCTACCGTGTAAACTTTACATCTTTTGACCTAAATTGGTTATATTTATGCAGCTAGCCCCAATGACAAAAAATTGACACTTCAGTTCCATACTATGGTCTTAATGATCATTTCCCAGCGTGTGCGTGTGCTTTGACTGGTGTAATCTTTTTTCCAGGAAATATGCTTATCTGATTTATCGTCCCGGGTTCTCTCTCTCTCTCTCGTCTCTCTCTCTCTCTCTCTCTCTCTCTCTCTCTCTCTCTCTCTCTCTCTCGCAAACATTCACATCACTTTGTTACCTTTTTTTTTATACATTGAAAATGAATTTGAAAAAATAATGTCTGAAGCTCCGCCCCAAAACGTAGACGAGCGAATCACAAGACAAAACACGACGTGTTTAGACCTCTTAGGTCTTCTCAAACGACGTATTTAGACCTCTTAGGTCTGACAAACAGTTTAACATGCACACACACAAAAATCCATGCACATGATTATCATCAATAAGCCAATATAGCTTTATATCGCGGTTTGTATTCTGTATTTCAGTCCGTCTTGTTATATAAACGTTAAAAGCAGAGTCACGTTTTCCTTAGGTGAAATGTTTAAAATGTTGAACAGTTGTGTGAAAAAAAAAATGATTATCATTTTTCGATGGAAATAGTAAATAATTACATCCATTTGAACCTGCTTTTAAGTTTTTAAACGCATAAGAAAGGACTTTCTCGAGTACTCTACATTTATCTAAAGATTTTTGCATGTTGGTCAATAAAAGCATGAGCCAACAAGACAGTGTGTCCTCATTGCTAGAAGTTCCATGTTGCCTGTACTCACAGTCGTACTTGAGGGTTGGTGCCTTTGCACAGCTACCGATGTTCCAGCAAAGATAGCTTATGTGAGTCTGTAAAAGTCAAAACTTTGCATTCGATGCTATGGCAAAGGCTTGTCTTTGACAGGGAAAAATGTACTAGTGCTAAATAATTGAGAATACGAGTGCACGCGGGCGAGTGCACACACACACACACACACACACACACACACACACACACGCACGCACGCGCGCGCGCGCGCGCGCGCATACACACACACACACACACACACACACACACACACACACACACACACGTACGTGAGTACATAAGTTTGCACCCACGCATACACGCACACAGGCACCCTTACACACGCATGCGCACACAGGCACCCTTACACACGCATGCGCACACCTGCCCACTCAAACGCGGGTACAAATAACAGAGAGAGAGAGAGAGAGAGAGAGAGAGAGAGCTTTCTTGAAACACTGTCATAATCAAATGACGAGTGTGCTATTCGACCGATTGGCATTTAGGTAAAGAATGTCAAGTTGGTCATTAAAAAACACATGTTCATCCAGCGTGGTTGCTGCAAGATTTGTGGGCGTATGAACAGAGCAAAAAAAAAAAGAAAAAGAAAATGACAAAAGTACGATCCTCTGTGGAAAGTAAACTGTGCCGCAGTGAGCACAAATGTCACAGTAAAGATCACACTAGCGGAGTGTGTTACCCACTGTGTGCACGGCTGCCATCCGATTGTTCTTCAGCTAGTTAGTAAGTCGATCAGTGCAGTAAGCCTGCTACCCTGCCGGTTAGTTATCGAGGCAGCCAGTTTTTTTGATTAGCTACTCAGTTGGTTGGCTGGCTAACTGGCTGGTTGCTTGTTTAGTAGTTGATTATTCATCATCAACATGTAACAAGATAAAACGGCAAATACACACGTCGCTGTAATGTTAGTCGATAAAACGGCAACATACGATCGCTGTACAATTTGACAATCCTCTGTTGCGTGTTTTTTGTTTGTTTGTTTGAAAGATTTTTTTTTGTTTGTTTTTGTTTTTGCTTTGTTTTGTTTCTGAATGTTGTAGAACGATGCTTTTAAATAAAATTTGTGACAACATTTTGTCCTTTGGAGGTTTCATCAGGTCGTGTCGTGTTTTAGCGACAGATTAAAGAAATCTCAGTGCGACTAAACGTTTGCCCTATATTTGTAACAGACTGATGACATCCTTATGACATAAATTTGCCACTATAGTTAGCAAGAGAAGCAAAGAAATCCCATGCGATGCACACGTCTCCATTCCATTTTCAGCGGCAGATTAAGAAGTCCCTATATGACAGGAAAAAAAAAAAAAAAATTAGGCAACAGTTTGAAGAAGTAAGGTTCGGCACCACGTCACGACTGTTTCAGTGACTGATTAGAACAAAGCCCCCACTTGCAAGCATGAAAGATCAAACATGCACATCAATATTCCCATTCCATCTTGCAAGCCTGAAGTCATTGCACGAGGGCAAATCGCCCGTCATTTGTCTTCTTCTTCTTCTTCTTGCTGTAGTTGTTTTTGTCGCATTCCATTTTGCTTTTAAATGAAAAACTGTTCACGTCATTGCCATGATAACCCTTAGACAGCTGTTTATGGTCGATTAGCATGACAATCAAATACCATGGTATCTTGCAAGCACCAAAGATCTTACATGCACACACTCCCTTTTTCAAGCACAAAGATCATCACTTTACATTAGACCCACTACCACACGGGGTTTTGTTCTATGGCAAGATTGGATACATGATCAATTCTCATTCCATCTTGCAAGCATGAAAAATCTCTCTGCTCATCAAATCCCATCTCCATCTCTCTCTTCTCTCTACATGCTCTCAATGCAGATTTCCATCTTGCAAGCATGAGAAAATCTTACATGCACATCATAATCCCATTGTACAGATTTTGCAATGCATGACTGTTAGATTCTACATGCACATCAATTCCCATTCTTCCATCTGTCATGAAAGATCTTACATGCACATTTCAATTCCATCTTGCAAGCATGAAAATCTTCCATACACACATTCCTATTCCATCGTGCAAGCATGAAAAATCTTACATGCACATCTATTCCCGTTCCATCTTGCGGGCATGAAAGATCTTACATGCACATATCCATTCCATTCTTGCAGGCTGAAAGATCTATTACATGCACATCAGTTCTCATTCCATCTTGCATTCATGAAAGATTTTACATGCACATCAAATTCCTATCCTATTCATTTTTGCAGGCTTGAAAAATCTTACATGCACATCAATTCCCCATTCATCTTGCATGCAAGAAAGATCTTACATGCACATCAATTCCCATTCCATTTTGCATGCAAGAAAGATCTTACATGCACACTCAATTCCCATTCCATCTTGCATGCAGAAAGATCTTACATGCACATCAATTCCCATTCCATCTTGCATGCATGAAAGATCATACATGCACATCAATTCCCATTCCATCTTGCACGCATGAAAGATCTTCCATGCACATCAATTCCCATTCCATCTTGCATGCATGAAAGATCTTACATGCACATCAATTCCCAT
>JADBJO010003361.1:157500-165000 GCA_016801955.1 Conus betulinus | reverse complement strand
CAAGGTACTGGCAACAGGCACAGGGAGGGACCACATGTAATGGGGACCAACAGGTAATGGTGCAAAACTGGCACACAAGGACCAATGCTATAATGACTGCAGGTACTGGCAACAGGCACAAGGACCAACGCTGTAATGACTGCAGGTAACTGGCAACAGGCACAAGGTAATGACAACTGGCAACAGGCACAAGGACCAACGCTGGTAATGACTGCAGGTACTGGCAAACAGGCACAAGGACCAACGCTGTAATGACTGCAGGTACTGGCAACAGGCACAAGGACCAACGCTGTAATGACTGCAGGTACTGGCAACAGGCACAAGGACCAACGCTGTAATGACTGCAGGTACTGGCAACAGGCACTGGCTGTAATGACTGCAGGTACTGGCAACAGGCACAAGGACCAACGCTGTAATGACTGCAGGTACTGGCAACAGGTACCAACGCTGTAAACAGGTACTGGCAACACAAAGACCAACGCTGTAATGACTGCAGGTACTGGCAACAGGCACAGGACCAACGCTGTAATGACTGCAGGTACTGGCAACAGGCACAAGGACCAACGCTGTAATGACTGCAGGTACTGGCAACAGGCACAAGGACCAACGCTGTAATGACTGCAGGTACTGGCAACAGGCACAAGACCAACGCTATAATGACTGCAGGTACTGGCAACAGGCACAAGACCAACGCTGTAATGACTACAGGTACTGGTAACAGGCATAGGAACCAATGCTATAATGACACAGGTACTGATATCAAAGGCACAGGGACCAATGCTATAGGGAGCACATGTAGTGGTGACAAAGACACAGGGGCCAAAATTTCAGGTACTTATTACAAAGACACAGGGCACAGGGACCAATGCTACAGTTACCGCAGGTAATGGTAACAAAGACACAGGAACCAACCATAGGAACCACAGGTACTGGTAACAAAGGCGGAGGAGCCAATGCCATATGGACCACAGTAACTGGCAACTGGCACAGGGACTAATGCTATACGGACCGCAGGTAATGGTAATAAGACAAAGGTTCCAATGCTATTGGAACCACAAGTACTGGTAACAAAGGCACAGGGACCAAAGTTATAGGGACCACAGGTAATGGAAACAAAGGCACAAGGACAGATGCTATAGGGACCACAGACACTGGTAACAAAGGCGCAGGGACCAATGCTATATGGACCACAGGTACTGGTAACAGGCATGGGGACCAATGCTATAATGACCACAGTAACTGGTAACAAGGGCGCAGGGACCAATGCTATGTGGACCACAGTAACTTGTATCAGGCACAGGGATCAACGCTATTGGAACCGCAGGTACTGGTAACAGGCACAGGGATCAATGCTATATGGACCACAGTAAATGGTAACAGGCACAGGGACCAATGCTATATGGACCACAGTAAATGGTAACAGGCACAGGGATCAATGCTATATGGACCACAGTAAATGGTAACAGGCACAGGGACCAATGCTATATGGACCACAGTAACTGGTAACAGGCACAGGGACCAATGCTATATGGACCACAGTAAATGGTAACAGGCACAGGGACCAATGCTATATGGACCACAGTAAAATGGTAACAGGCACAGGGATCAATGCTATAATGACGCAGGTACTGGTAACAGGCACAGGGACCAGTGCTATAATGACACAGGTACTGGTAACAGGCACAGGGACCAGTGCTATAATGACACAGGTACTGGTAACAGGCACAGGGACCAGTGCTATAATGACACAGGTACTGGTAACAGGCACAGGGACCAGTGCTATAATGACACAGGTACTGGTAACAGGCACAGGGACCAGTGCTATATATGACACAGGTACTGGTAACAGGCACAGGGACCAGTGCTATAATGACACAGGTACTGGTAACAGGCACAGGGACCAGTGCTATAATGACACAGGTACTGGTAACAGGCATGAGAACTAATGCTACAGGGACCACAGGTACTGATAACAAAGGGACCAATGCTATGGGGAGCACATGTAATGGTGGCAAAGACAGGGACCAAAATTTCAGGTACTTATAAACAAAAGAAACTAATGTACAGGGACCAATGCCATAGGGACCGCAGGCGATGGTAACAAAGTACCGGAAACGATGTTGTAGGGACCAGGTACTGGTACTAAAGGTACAGGGACCAATGCTGTAGGGACCATAGGTTATGGTAACAAAGACACAAGGGACCAAAGTTATAGGGAGTAAGGATATTAGTGACAGAGGTACAGGGATCAATGTTATAAGAAATACAGGTAATGGTAGCAAAGGTACAAAGACCAAGTCACAGATCGTATAGTGACAGCCCACAGGAACCCAGGAATGCAGGTAATAAAGACACACGAGCTTACGCTACATGAATCACGGGTAGGCGGGACGCAGGAACAGGGATCAACAATACAGGGACCAAAAATACACGAATGAACGGTAGAGGAAAGACAGGTATAGGACCAAAGGTATATCAATCTAGGGTACGGAGCATGCAGGTGCTTGGACCGAAGACACAGGGACCACAGGTATAGGAATACCGATATGAAGAAAAGAGGTAGGCGGAACTAAGATGACCAGGGAGAGATGCAACAGAGAATGAAAGTAACAGACAATGCATGTAACAAGAAACATAGACACGTGAAATACAGGCACAGGAAACCAACAAGACACTGGGCCTTACGTACCTATTCAGCTCAGGTACCCCCGCCCCCAACGCACCCCCTCTTGTCCCTTCTCCCTTTCGCTCCCGCCTTCCACACTCCCGCCCCCTCTCAAATTCGCCGTGACTCGTTATCAGTCAAATCTGTCAGACGTCCCAGCCCAATCGCCGTGTTTTCCCCTGTCCATCTGTCTGTTGTCGTTCTGGTCAGTGATACTCGCGTTTTGGTCAGTGATACTCGCGTTTTGGTCAGTGATACTCGCGTCGTGTTAGGTAGGCCCCCATCATTTCCCGCCACCCCCCCTCCTCTCTCTCTCTCTCTCTCTCTCTCTCTCTCTCTCTCTCTCTCTCTCTCTCTCTCTCTCTCTCTCTCTCTCTCCATTAGATGAATACGTTAGACGAGCAAAACGTAAAGCCGCAGAAATTTTCAAAACAATGTGGGCTTTAGGAAGCATGGATTTGTCAATATTTTTCAAACTTTTTGATTCACAAATAAAGCCAATGTTATTGTACGCAGGGAGCTCTGGGGATTAACTAAATTTCAGTCGATTGAATCAGGTCATTTGTTTGCATGTAAGCGCTTGTTAGGTGTTAGTCGCAAAAGTCCAAATACAATGATATATGGAGAAACAGGCCGATACCCTTTGTATATTGATACTGCTATAAAGTCAATAAAATATTAGTTTAAACTCCAAAGTATGTCTATCCATAGATTTCCTAAACAGGCACATCTCATGATCTTGAATAAGAACCCCGAATTACCCATGGTCACTCTAATTGTCATAACTGGTCTATATCTGTTAAAACATGTCTTGATACTTTTGTTTTTTTCAGATGTTGGATCAATGGAGGGGTTGGGAATTAAACTATTTTTCTTAAAGAATTAAAGCAGAGAATGATCGATTGTTACATGCAAGATTGGCATTCAAAACTTTCTCAAAGTGAACGGTTTAGCACATATATGTCTTTCAAATCATCCTTCCAATCAGAAAATTACTTGTCAGCTATCACTATTAGTAAATTTCGTTATGCTTTAACTAGATTAAGACTTGGAATGTGTGATCTGAATATAAATAATAGATAAAATGAAAAATCAAAGAAATGCCCGTTTTGTAATAGGATAAAAAGTGAGCTTCATTTTTGTTAGAATGTCAAACATATACATTTCTAAGAGAAAAATATTTGTCAAAGTATTACCAACATACATCCATTAATGAAGAATGCTTAGCTCGAATGTTACAATCTGAAGACGACATGCTCTTAAGAAATTTAGCAATGTATATATTCTATGCATTTAAGACTAGATATACGCATTTGAAATAAGAAGTAAAGCTGCACTCTTGTAATTGAATTGCTGTCTTAATGGTTTTTTCTGCTTAATTTCACATGCCTATGTAAGTCCCTTGACTTTAGTTTGATTTTGATGTGGGATGTTATATTTATTTTTTGCGTGTTGTCCTTATGTTATTTGCTTTGATTCACTCATGAGAACGTGTATCCACTGTATACAGGCCGGTGGCCTTACAATTAAAGTTTCCGAGTGTTCCCGTGTCTCTCTCTCTCTCTCTCTCTCTCTCTCTCTCTCTCTCTCTCTCTCTCTCTCTCTCTCTCTCTCTCTCTCTCTCCTCTCATGTCTCTTCGTTTTTAAGCGACAGGAAACAAATTGTCTTAATTCATGATCGCCAATTTTCTCTATTTTGCCTCTCAAACATGGTGTTCCTCAAGGTTCCGTCCTAGGACCCATACTTTCCTTAATATATGTTAATGATCTCCCCCTGTTTCTCCCAGCGCTTTGTGATATGTTCGCCGATGACGCTACTGATCATGCGTGCTTTTGCAAAGCAGAAAAAAAAAGTATCTATGTTATTACAGCAAAGTATTAACCGGCTAACCGAATGGGACTGAATTAAATCATATGAGTCTAAACCCTGTCAAAACCAAACATATGATCATAACCACAAGACAAAAACGTCAAAACCTTTTTTATACGAGCGCACCCCTTTCTATCAATGGTATAACTGTCGAAATAACAGTCTGTCATAAAGTCTTGGGAGTAGTTAAAGATAACAGTCTGTCATGGTTAGAACATGTATGGTCTTTATGCAAAACAGTTTCAAAAAAAGATATACCAGCTGTCCAAGATAAAAACATTTCATAAACTGCCATTCACGTAAAATATTTTTTCATGCTTATATCGAATCCCATGTAAATTATGCATCTACAATTTGGATTCAGCAAGTAATCATATACTCAAACCTTTGTTTAGTCTTCATAGACGTTCCCTGAAATCAGTTTTGTTGAAATCTGTAACGTTAACATACTCTGACTTTACAGATCTGGATATTTTACCGTTAAATTTGAAGCTTTAATTCAATAAAGCTTTTTTTTATGTTTAAGATTCTTTCGGGTCGTGTTCCCCTTTCAATTACACAGAAATTTAAATTGAATGAAAATCGACATATTTATAAAATTGTAATACCCCGTCCAAGAATAGAAATGTTTAAAACCAGTCTTCACTACTCTGGCGCCTTCTTGTGGAACCGCATTTCACCCTCTCTTGATGTTCATGCCAGCATATATAGCTTTTAAAACGGAACTTCATGCCCAACTACTAATGACTGAATTTTCCAATCTCTCTCTCTCTCTCTCTCTCTCTCTCTCTCTCTCTCTCTCTCTCTCTCTCTCTCTCTGTACTGGTCTTTCCCATCTATTGTTCCAAAGGTGATGCTTGTCAAGTGTACATTTTTCCTTTGCATACACGATGGAGTGCCTGTTCAATGGTTTTATTTTCTTTTTCAGAGAAATGTGTGGTATGATTTTATTGTTGTGATAATGTTTATTGTATATATTTATCTGTCTTCCAATAACCGTTTTTGTCATGAACTATATATGATGACCCCTCCACTCCCACCCCCCCCACCTGCTTCTGTCTCTCTCACTCTCTCTCTCTCTCTCTCTCTCTCTCTCTCTCTCTCTCTCTCTCTCTCTCTCTCTCTCTTTTCTCCTTCTCTCTTCCAGGCATTGGTTGTCTTCTTTTTTAGTGTGTAAGCATTTCCTCTTTCTATTTATCGCGTTTATGTGTTTACTTCACTTCACCCACTGTCACGACACAGAGATGAGTTCTACGTGACACTTGTCCACAGACGCCATCCCCCATTCTCCAGTCCTGTCCCACCTTTGCCACTCCACAGCAGGCCCAGGGCAGTGGACCTGAGGAAGAAACTTGGGGGAGCGGCGGTGTGGCTGAGACAGTCGGTGGACTTCCCCTGCAACACCGGACTGCCCTCACAGCATGGCCAGGAATGAAGTGGAAGAAGAAGAGTTACCCATGGTTTAAGAAAGGCTAAATAAAATTGGTTAAATGTAACATAAACACGCTGGAAACACACACACACACACACACACACACACACACACACACACACACGCGCGCGCGCGCACGCGCGCACACACACGCACACATGCGCGCACACACACGCACACACACACGCACACACGCACGCACGCACGCACGCACGCATACACGCAAGCACACACACGCGCTCGCACACGCGCACACACACACACACACACACACACACACACACTCCAGAATGGACAGCTAGTGTTCCCTTTCAATTTGATGACGTGTTCACCGCCCTAATTGTGGTCAGATTACAACGAAGTAAAGTGTCCATGATATGAGATACAAGAACCAAAGTGTAACGACTCCTGTGTGCAAAAATAGGCGTAAAGGTCACATGGGCACTAAAATGGTGGATGACAGTCAAACGGTAGATGACAGTGACATGGTGGATGTGACATGGATGGCAGTGTGATGGCAGTGAAGTGGCAGTGAAGTGGATGGCAGTGATGGCAGTGAAATGGTGGATGGCAGTGAAATGGTGGATGGCAGTGAAATGGTGGATGGCAATGGCAGTGAAATGGTGGATGACAGTGATGGCAGTGAAATGGTGGATGGCAGTGAAATGGTGGATGGCAGTGATGACAGTGAAATGGGATGGATGAAAGTGAAATGGCGGATGGCTGTGAAATGGTGGATGGCAGTGAAATGAAATAGTGGATGGCAGTGAAATGGTGGATGGCAGTGAAATGGTGGATGACAGTGATGGCAGTGAAATGGTGGATGGCAGTGAAATTGTGGATGGCAGTGATGGCAGTGAAAATGGTGGATGGCAGTGAAATGGTGGATGACAGTGAAATGGTGGATGGCAGTGATGACAGTGAAATGGTGGATGACAGTGATGGCAGTGAAATGGTGGATGGCAGTGAAATGGTGGATGGCAGTGAAATGGTGGATGACAGTGAAATGGTGGATGATGGCAGTGAAATGGTGGATGGCAGTGATGACAGTGAAATGGTGGATGGCAGTGAAATGGCGGATGACAGTGAAATGGTGGATGGCAGTGAAATGGTGGATGGCAGTGAAATGGTGGATGGCAGTGATGACAGTGAAATGGTGGATGGCAGTGATGGCAGTGAAATGGTGGATGGCAGTGATGACAGTGAAATGGTGGATGGCAATGATGGCAGTGAAATGGTGGATGGCAGTGATGACAGTGAATGGTGGATGGCAATGATGGCAGTGGACAGTGAAATGGTGGATGGCAGTGATGGTAGTGATGGCAGTGAAATGGTGGATGGCAATGATGGCAGTGGACAGTGAAATGGTGGATGGCAGTGATGGCAGTGAAATGGTGGATGGCAGTGATGGCAGTGAAATGGTGGATGGCAGTGATGACAGTGAAATGGTGGATGGCAGTGATGACAGTGAAATGGTGGATGGCAGTGAAATGGTGGATGGCAGTGATGGCAGTGAAATGGTGGATGGCAATG
>JADBJO010003361.1:122500-147500 GCA_016801955.1 Conus betulinus | reverse complement strand
ACCAAACAAACAAACTTAAACGTATGTTGCAGGATTCTAAACGTTCCAGCTCTGTTCACTACTTCCTGTCACTTTTGATTTAGTCTGGCATTTTGACGGTGTTTGATCATGCGATAAAATGGAGTAGCGGGGAAAGGGAGGGGAGGGGGGGGGGATGAGGAAGAGTCAAGGGCAGTAGTCGGGGGATGGTGGGGGGATAGGGAGAGGGGGAGGAAGAATAGGGATCGATGGGGTTGGAGGTCGGATTGGAAGCCTTCCTTTCGTTTCTCCTGTATCTCTTCACCCCTGTAAACCCTGACAAAATAGACCACCCCTGTAAAACCTTGACAAAATAGACCACTCCGCACTTTCTCCCAGGTTGCTTCTAGTCGTCTCGCCTACCACGTCAACACTCTAACCCCTCTATTCCCTCGCCGCACATCCGACCCTGCCCCCCCCCCCCCCCCCCCCCATTCCCGCCCACCTACCCACCTACCCCATTCCAGCTGTATTCCCCTCCCCGCCATTTTCCCCATAGCCACTCACGTCACTCTCCAGGTTCTTACAGTAGGGTCCAACAGTCCCCCTCCTCTCTCCATCCTCCTCATCGGCCCCCGTCCCCTCCCTCTCACCATCTCTCCCTAAGGAGGAAAAGAAGAAGAAAAAGAAAAAAAAAAAAAAAAAAAAAAAAAAAAAAAAAAAAAAAAAAGATCCTGTCCTCACATTGGTTCTCTCTGCCGTCCCCCCCCCCCTCTCCCTCCAGCAGCACCACCCCGCCCCACACCCCATCCTCCCACTCCCCCCTCCCCCTGTCGTCCTCCCTCCTTTTCTCCACCCCTTCTTCACGCTCTCTTTTCCCCTCTCTCTCATCTAGCCCTCTTCTTCTCCTCTTTCTCCACCCCCCCCCCCCCCCCTTCCCGTCCTTCCCACCTCCCCTTCTCTCCCCCTGTCTGTCCAGTGTCCAGAGGAGCAGGCGTGGAAGGCACGTCTGGACTAATGTGGAGGAAATTTGCCCGGCCCTCCAGGGACGGTGGGTGTGGGGCAGTCTAGCAATTGCATTACTTCAGTCGATTACTGACGAGAGTTCACGTAATGACGCCGCCAGAGGGCGCGGCCAAGGTCATCTTTTATTGGATTTGTCCGGCGGACAGGGATCAGTCGCCCACCACGTTCCCCCCCCCCCCCTCTTCTGCCCCCTCCCCGTCCTTCCATACCCCCACCACACTTCCTCCCTCTCTTTTCCACGGGCTCTCCCCGATTCCTCCCCACTCCTGCCACCCCCCAACCCCCTCCCCCCCCCCCTCCGTTGTCCTCTGCTGTCCTTGTCTCAACGCCCACACACCACCCCCTCAAAACTCTGACTCCTACAGTCGTACAAAACTCGACGTCGAGAACGTTGTAAAAGAAAACCACCAGAATGTCTTCTTCTTTTTCTGGACTGCCCACTTTCTAAATCTCGCAGCGATGTGTTTCTTTTTCTTTTTTTTTTTAACTGGTCTGGCATTCTTGTTGTTATGTGTGCCGTGATGTGTGTGTGTGTGTGTGTGTGTGTGTGTGTGTGTGTGTGTGTGTGTGTGTGACTGTCTGTTTGTGTCTGTCTGTTTGTCTGTCTGTCTGTCTGTCTGTGTCTGTCTGTCTGTCTGTGTGTGTCTGTGTCTGTGTGTGTGTCTGTGTGTGCGTCTGTGTGTGTCTGTGTCGTGAGTGTGAGTTAAGATGCATCTGAGCGAAGGGGTGGAGGGAGACAGAATTAAGACAGACCGATGTGTGTGTCTCGGGGGGCAGGGTGGTGGTGGTGGGTGGTGTAGGGGTCTGGAGGTGGGGGGTGGAAGGAAGGAGGGACGCGGGGAAGAGGCGGGGGCGGAATGGGCGTGGGGTGAAGGGGGGAGGGGGGGGGGGAGTGCGGAAGGGAAAAAAACTTTTGCTTCCCACTTAAAGTTTCAGTTTTAGGTCACTGCCATGCGATTTCCCCGACCCGACCTCATTGTTGCGGCTTGGTGTTAGCGTCTGGCGGTAATTGAATTGTCTCCCCCCCTCTCCTCACTGTTTGCTAGTCATTCAATTATCAGTTCTTGGTCACTCGGACAACTTTAGTTAGATGTGCACAATTATTTAGTTGGTGCAGGCTGACTAAACATGCAGCCCCACACTACACCCCAGTCCACACACACACACACACACACACACAAACTCATACTCTCAACACAGACACACAGACACACACAGACACAGACACACACACACACACACACACACACACACACACACACACACACACACACACACACACACGTCTGTTTTTTTTTTTTTTTTTTTTTTAATCCCTTTCCTTTTCATCCCAGGGAGTCCGGAGGGAATGTCGTCTGCTGGTTGATTGTGTTTTGAAATTAGGAATGGTAAAACGATCTTGGTCGACAACCAAGAGCCATTGAAAACAAATGTTCACACACATTCATCTATGAATGACAAACCAATCATCCAAACATCCAACCAGTCCAGAAATTCAACCAATCACCTAATCAATGAACCAGCCAATTAACCATACCTAATCAGCCAGCCAATTAACATACCAGCAGCCCATTAACCATTCAAGGGACTAATAATTAATAAGCCAATCAAACAATGTCAGTCAGGCAGTCGACTAAACACAACCAACCAATCAACCAGCCAACGAATCAATATACTAAGCAGCCGCCATGTCAGCCCTAAATGACGATCGACAGTGCTGAAATCAGTCTCTTCTGTTGAAGGAAGTATTACTTAGTCTTCGCTTGTCTCGCCTGCTTCAAATCAATCCCTGGGCAGCCAGGCGATGATTTCTTCTATATATGTAGCCTGTGTACGTTCTGCCCTCATCGGTCCGGCCATCTGTCGTTTCCCTTTATTTCCGCTGCTTGCTTGTGTGTGTGTGTGTGTGTGTGTGTGTGTGTGTGTGTGTGTGTGTGTGTGTGTGTGTGTGTGTGTGTGGTGCATGCGTACGTGCACGCGTGTGTGCGCGTGCATGTGTGCGCCCATCTGCTTCAAGGGCGCATGTCTAACCTCAGTAAAGACATTTTGATGAATTGTGTTCGCAGAGTGATTTTCTTAGCTTCTATATGAAGTCTTCATCGGGACAGATTGTCAACCAACCCATGCTGATTTTGAAGTCCTTCATGGTAAAGCTCGTTTACCATGCTGCTGCTAGAAATCCTAAGTGGCAAAGCTACTTTCAAATGTTGGATATCCCCACAAGATAAATATCTATGTATTGTGCAACTATGTAATCTCAATATGACAAAACTCTTTGACCAAACTGCTATAATATTATTGTCCCAAGCAGACATGCTATATCACAGTGGAGCGTGTGTTCCTAAACAGAAACTTTATTATTTTAATTCTATCATGTGGTCCTAAACAGAAACTTTATTATTTTAATTCTATCATGTGGTCCTGAATGGCAAGACTAATTTACCATGCTGCTATGTATTCGTAAATGGGCAAAGCTAGATTTTACGGTATTTTCATGTACTTGTAAATGGCAAAGCGATTTTACCATACTGCTACGAATTTCTAAATGGACAAACTGATTTACCGACCTATTTACCAAGCTACACGAATTCTTAATTGGAAAATCTGGTTTATTAAGCTACCGTGAATTATTACATGGAAAATCTAGTTTATCAATCTACTATGAATTCGTAAAGAGAAAAGATGGTTTGCCAAGCTACTGTAAACTATTGCATGAAAGAGCTTGTGTTCCATGTTGCTATTCATTCCTAAGAGCTTGTGTTCCATGTTGCTATTCATTCCTAAGAGCTTGTGTTCCATGTTGATATTCATTCCTAAGAGCTTGTGTTCCATGCTTGCTATTCTTTCATCAATGGAAAATGTCAGCGGTTAGTTATGTCGGACGCGGCCCGTTAAAAATAGACAAAGCTGAAATAAACAACATTAACCTTGAACCAAGATTGTCTATGAACCCACATCGACCATGAACCACACTGACAATAAACCACATCGATCATGAACCACGTTAACCGTGAATCACATTAACCATGAACCACATTGACCATAAGCTTGTGTTGACCATGTTGCTATGTCCTAAACACATTGGCCATGATCTATTGACTAAAACCCCACATGGAAAACTATAAACCAAAAACATGAACTAAATTGGTCGTAACCACACCGACCATGAACCACATTGACCATGAACTAAGTTGTCTGTAACCACATGACCATGAATTATACTGACCATAAAACGCACTTACCATAAACCATAGTGACCATGAACCACAGTGACCATGAACCACAGTGACCATGAACCACAGTGACCATGAACCACAGTGACCATGAACCATGAACCATTGACCATGAACCACAGTGACCATGAACCATGAACCACAGTGACCACAACCACAGTGAACCCACAGTGACCACAAGTGACCATGAACCACAGCGACCATGAATTATACTGACCATGACCCACAGTGACCATGAACCACAGTGACCATGAACCATGACCATGAACCACAGTGACCATGAACCACAGCGACCATTACCACAGTGACCATGAACCACAGTGACCATGAACCATGAACCACAGTGACCATGAACCACAGTGACCATGAACCACAGCGACCATGAACCACAGTGACCATGACCCACAGTGACCATGAACCACAGTGACCATGAACCATGAACCACATGTGACCATGAACCACAGCGACCATTAACCACAGTGACCATGAACCACAGTGACCATGAACCATGAACCACAGTGACCATGAACCACAGTGACCATGAACCACAGTGACCATGAACCATGAACCATAGTGACCATGAACCACAGTGACCATGAACCATGAACCACAGTGACCATGAACCACAGTGACCATGAACCACAGCGACCATGAACCACATTGTCGACAAGGGGCACTCTAGCTGCTCTGTCTTTGCTTTACGTTCCCAAAGGTTATCATTGTTCATGTTCACGAACGCAAAAACACAGCGTGCTGGGAGACAGGTATGTAGATCGACAAAAAGAGTATGAGAACAAGGCAGGCCCTTTTTTCTGATGAAAACAATTCTGGAGAGGAAAAAAAAGCAAGAAAGATGCAATAGAAAACAAATTAGCTTTGTTAAAATTATACAGATATCGGATCCGTCTCGCGTCTGTCAAACAACATCAAAGAAAGAGCCATTGTTATTCCTCCTTTTTTAACTCGAAAGTAGAAAACGCCAACACACTGATGATTACGTCAAACAGGAATGTACAATCAATGGATATGTTTTTTCTTCTTTCATCTTTTTTTTTTTTTTATCTTTTTCCTCAAACACATCGGCATAGCTCGACAGATGCCGCTTCTGTTTTGTTTTTTTGTATGAATTTTTGTGGTTTAAAACAGAATTTTCAGTATTTCCATTTATCTAATTGAGTAGTATCCTCTTTTCTGTCACATGTCATTTTTGCACGTTGAACCAGTTAAGTAATAGAACAACAAGCCTCCACCAAAACAGTATTGAAGCGCTGTTTTACTATTTTCTCTTGGACTTAAGGTACGTTCCGATGAAATACGAGCCTGTTTTTAAAAAGAATGTACTTTCCAAAAAAGGACTGTGCTATATTCAGCATAGACGCTGTTATTGAAATAGCGTAACCTTTACCTTCAAATGTATGGCTCGGGAAAATACGAGAATGAAATGAAAACCACGACTGCCATTGACAGTTTGCACAGGCAGAATGATGAAACCTAATCTCTCTCTCTCTCTCTCCTCTCTCTCTCTCTCTCTCTCTCTCTCTCTCTCCAATTTTACAGACAGTATCATTTTTTTCATCCGTATTTTTCCTACAGACGACAGAGTGCTAAGAGGTACTCCTATACTCATTCATTTTGCAAGCTGTTTTGATACTGTAAGGTAAAAGAAACAGGAAAAAAAAAACAACAGGAGGAAATCGATAAGACCCGGGAAATACAATCAAACAACACATACAAAACTGTCAACTGCTTTGGAACGACAATAGACCTGTGCTGGGAAAGAAGGTCAGGGGAAGATAACACTTGTCTTTCCATTGCAAATAGAGTTACGTTTTGTCAGTTTAAGGGTCAAGCAAACAGATCTAGGGAGTCACATATCTGAACTGATATGATGCTGAACTATTAAGTAGTGGGGGGAAACAAGCGTAAGTTAACAATTCTTCCATCATTATAGTAATGACTTGGCAAAGATTTAAAATTTAAAAAAAAAAAAAAAAATGTGAAAATGTATATTATAAAAAAAAAACTTCACTAGCTGCATGAGAGAAGCATCGTAATCCCTCTCGAAGGCAGATTTATATGTATCACCTGCTCCTAGGCCTTTCGTCCGCTGGATCGGAACTCATCAGGGAGACACGGCTGATTGTGTCTGTGCTCTTGGCGTCAAATAGAGACACACCACAGTCCGTAATTCTGTGGTGTTCTCACCACCAAGGGTTCAAAGAAGAACCCAACAGCACCCCCAAAGCAAGCAGCGAAAGGTAGTAGAATAAATATAAAACGAAAGCGTGGAGAGGTAAAAAGTTGCTAAAAAAAAAACAAACAAACAAACAAACTAAAAACATTATGCAAAAATATCTTAACGCCTTCGGTAGACGCCGGGATAACGATCGGGATACCGATGGCCTGCATTCAATGCGCATCGTTTCACGTCCATGTTTGACATTTTCTTTCGGTAACTGACCCTTTAACCTGGATGAAAGGACCACATTGTTTCGGGGGTGCCTATCATCGGTATCTGTCCTATGAAAACGGCGGGGTCACTCTCTCTTAACGCGAGCTCTAACACACATTATCTCCCTTGCAGATTTCCGAACATCGCGTTTGAGTGTAGTGGGGCGCAAGGTCTTGCGGTCGAGTCACATCAAAGGTATTCATTTGCAGGAATGTTCGGCTCATCCAGCTCCTTCCGAGAGCCGAGAGTGTTCTGTATAGGCCCGAACGAAAAGGCTGGAACTACACAGTCCACTGGATGCGTACGTGGGAGTGTTGCCTCAATGTCTGACCCACACCACAGGTGTCTGTATCTCGGGTTTGGTCCAATCCGGAATAAATCATTCAAGGAAGCGTTAAGCACAACCTCGACACGAAGTCTCAGACCAGAATGAAACGCTAAAGCATCCTATCTGCTGTCCTCATCCTCATTGATCATGGTGAAAAAGTCTGAAATTCTGCACCCCTTTCTACCCTGTCCTGGCGTGGTGACGTCAGTGTCCATGTCCTCTCCACGTCTACGCCTTCGGTAGATTCGTGTCACAATCGGTCGGTATTTTCAAGTGCATGGGGACTGTCGTTTGATGGACATGGTGGCGTCCTCTGCAATGGGGCGCAACTCGCGCTGGCTCAGAGATTATGCACCTACCGTCAGCGGTGGGCCGAGTAGGTGGCATCCTGTGCATGTGGAATCAGAACAGGCGAACTAAACACTCAGCAGTTGCGCAGTGTCTTGTCCGGCGGGCTGCCCCATGACGACCTACCATTGATTGTTCCCAGGGGGTAGCTGGTGCTAAAGCCATGATAAGGGGCGGTTGTGTTAAGACAGCGGGGTGAGGGGCATCGATGTAAATGCTACAGAGAGAAAAACAAAAAAGACAGGTGAGAAGATGCGAAAAAAGACAACGGAGAAAACAGAAGATGAGACTAAAAAGACAATGGAGAAAACAGAAGATGAGACTAAAAAGACAACGGAGAAAACAGAAGATAAGACTAAAAAAGACAATGAAGAAAACAGAAGATGAGACTAAAAAAGACAACGGAGAAAACAGAGAAGATGAGACTAAAAAGACAATGGAGAAACAGAGAGATGAGACTAAAAAGACAACGGAGAAAACAGAAGATGAGATTGAAAAAAAAAAGATAACGGAGAAAACAGAAGATGAGACTAAAAAGACAACGGAGAAAACAACAGAAGATTGAGACTAAAAAGACAACGGAGAAAACAGAAGATGAGACTAAAAAAGACAACGGAGAAAAAAAAAGAAGATGAGACTAAAAAAGACAACGGAGAAAACAGAAGATGAGACTAAAAAAGACAACGGAGAAAAACAGAAGATGAGACTAAAAAGACAACGGAGAAAACAGAAGATGAGACTAAAAAAGACAATGAAGAAAACAGAAGATGAGACTAAAAAAGACAACGGAGAGAAAACAGAAGATGAGACTAAAAAAGACAACGGAGAAAACAGAAGATGATATTGAAAAAAAAGACAACGGAGAAAAACAGAAGATTGAGACTAAAAAAGACAACGGAGAAAACAGAAGATGAGACTAAAAAGACAATGGAGAAAACAGAAGATGAGACTAAAAAAAAAAAAAAAAGACAACGGAGAAAACAGAAGATGAGATTAAAAAAAAAAAAAAAAAGACAACGGAGAAAACAGAAGATGAGACTAAAAAGACAACGGAGAAAACAGAAGACGAGACTAAAAAAGACAATGAAGAAAACAGAAGATGAGACTAAAAAAAGACAATGAAGAAAACAGAAGATGCGACTTAAAAGACAACGGAGAAAACAGAAGATGATATTGAAAAAAAAAGACAACGGAGAAAACAGAAGAGAGATGAAAAAAAAAGACAACGGAGAAAACAGAAGATAAGACTAAAAAAGACAATGAAAAAACAGAAGATGAGACTAAAAAAAGACAAAGACAACGGAGAAAACAGAAGATTGAGACTAAAAAGACAACGGAGAAAAACAGAAGATGAGACTAAAAAGACAACGGAGAAAACAGAAGATGAGACTAAAAAAAAAAAAGACAACGGAGAAAACAGAAGATGAAATTAAAAAAAAAAAACTGCAGAAAAGAGAAGATGAGACAAAAAAGGCAGTAACGGAACCGTGGATTAAATATAGCTGTACACAGAAATAATGAAGGAAGTGACAAGCTGCAGAAGCATGTCTTTTTAACAATTTCAAGTCTCGCCTACAGTAACTTCTTGAACATGGCAACAAAGGAAATTTTCACATTTTGCAAATGCTCACTTTCTTTTTTAGAAATGGATCATCAGCGCACTTGGATTTGAGAATGCACATACAGAGCCAAACATGTTTCGATTACAAACAATTGCCAGTATGCCACCGGCTTTGGAGTTGAAGTTAAGACGCACAATTGAATGGGAACTCTCTCTCTCTCTCTCTCTCTCTCTCTCTCTCTCTCTCTCTCCCCTTTTGTACTCTGCGGCTGACGTAGAACTATTTCATTTAATATAGTCCAGTCCAAAAGAGTTTCCTGTAATGCACGGAAAAACTAATGTAATCATTTAGTCATCAGAACTTTCGTACGTTCTGGTTTGTTTATGCACCAAAACGCCGATGAAAGGATGTCAGTTTTACTTATGGCTTGTTTGTTCATAGGTAGGACTTCTTATTTTCAGTTTATTTTGTTAATTTTTTTTTTCATTTCGTTTTAGCGTATTTCATTTCAGTTCATCTTTTTTACTTCATTTGATTTTTTTTTTTTTTTTTTTTGTTATATATTATTTCATTTTTTACTTCCTTAATGGCTGACTTCTCGTCTTTTTTTTTTTTTTTTTTTTTTTTTTTTAGCCCGGGTATTCTTTTCGTTTTATCTCCCTACGTATTGTCATTCTTTTCAACTTCCCCCCTCATTCCTCTCTTCGACTTTATCTGTTTTCTCCTGGTGCTCTTCTTCTTCTTCTTCTTCTTCTTCTTCTTCTTCTTTTCTTCTTCTTCTTTTCTTCTTCTTCTTCTTCTTCTTCTTCTTCTTCTTCTTTTCAGTCCCTTTCTTTTCTCCATCGTTATCTTTTTCTTCCTTCTTATTCTCTTCGTTCGACTTCAAGTTCATTTGTTCTTTCTCTTTCTCGTCCGTCTTTTGCTTTTCCTTCTTCTCTCTACCTTTTTTTTTCTCCCGCTTTTTCCATTTACCAACACACACACACACACACACACACACACACACACACACACACACAGAGAGAGAGAGAGAGAGAGAGAGAGAGAGAGAGAGAGAGCAAAACAAAAAACAAATGTACTTCTTTTTTTTTTCATCTATTTACATGACAAAGGATCGCATTTTGTACTCTTCTTTTTCTTTTTTTTTTCTTCCATGTCGGGGAAAACCGTTCAAACTAAGTTCACACCTGTTAATGAAGCCCACGGTTGTGTCAAGGGTCGCTGGTTGACGAGTTGGGCACTGCTGATTCAAGCATTGGCCGTTTCTACTGTTGCATTTCCAGCCAATAGCTGGCAAATTTGAACAGTGTTCTATCCGGGTTATCTTCCCCTTCCAATTTTGCTAGCAACTGTCCAATCAGATTCACTTTCGCCGATCAGGAGTAGATAACCTTTGCGAGGTTTACTTCTCCACCGAAGCGGCGGTTGTTTTTTCACTGACATCGAAGTAGTTGCAAATTCGATCACACAGAGCACTAGTTTAGTTCAGAAAATGGAACCACTAAACTGCGTATGTAAAGCTGAAGCACATGCGATCACCTAAAATCACTGAGTGTGGAAAAATTGATTTTTACAATGTGAGCCTGTGTGATACGACTTACGAATAGACTCCTCCAGTACAGCGACGATCAGTATCGATGCACGCACGTCAGCCGCGTCGAATACCAAAGTTTGTAGGCACATATCGACGTTAGTATGCAAGTGTTACTGTCTTACCGTATACGTCTGACCACTGGCATAATTTTATTCCGCATTCATCTCTCAATGACTTCAATGTCTTTGTTAGAATGGTAGCATTCGTTCAGACGGCGTGCTCATATAACGAGGTGGTGAAAGGTCATGTATGTGAAGGACTGAAGACTGTGTCTTGGTGTGGCTGGTTATGTCTACAGGGTGTGGTATGTCTGGAACCCTGTCCCCACACAGAGCAGTTCTCTCTGACGTCTGCTGATGGGCATACAGTCTCCGAAGACTTTTTGAACGAAAGATATACCTCCCACTTAATGTATCCAACTTGCCCTTTTTTATTTTACTACGACGACTCATTATCATCATCATCATCATCATCATCATCATCATCATCATCATCTTTAGTATCTTCAGCATCTTCATAGTCATCGTCGTCGTCATATTTTGTTCAGAACAATAATTAAAAATGGTTTGTTTATTTTGGCACGTCATGTGTGTGTGCGTGCGTGCGTGCGTGCGTGCGTGCGTGTGTGTGTGTGTGTGTGTGTGTGTGTGTGTGTGTGTGTGTGTGTGTGTGTGTGTGTGTGACTTGTGTGTTCGTATGCCTGCGCGCGCGCATGTGTGTGCGTGCGTGCGTGCGTGCGTGCGTGCGTGTGTGTGTGTGTGTGTGTGTGTGTGTGTATGACTTGGTGTTCGTATGCGTGCGCACGCGCGTGTGTATGTGTGTGTGTGTGTGTGTGTGTGTGTGTGTGTGTGTGTGTGTATGTGTGTGTGTGTGTGTGTGCTCCCGCGCACGTGTGTGTGTGCGTCTGTATGCGCGCGTGAACGCGTCTGTTCCCGCCTGCGAGGGGCAAGATATTTACCAAATTAAGGCCACTTTTTTTTTTTTCACGTGCTCGGATACAAATCGATGTTTTAATTAGCTTGATTTTTACCCCTCAGGGGCCGAGAGAAAGAGGGAGGGGTGTGTGAGAGGGGGGTGTGAGAGGCCGGGTGTGAGAGGGGTGTGTGTGAGAGGGGGGTGTGAGAGGGGGGTGTGAGAGGGGGATGTGAGAGGGGGATTGAGTGGCATGTATGGTCATGATCATTTGGGGGAGTGAGGGGGGAGGGTTGGATGTGAAGGTGGGAGTCATGAGGCCAATCTGGCGGCTGGATACACTGTACTCAATGTGAACGTGTCTGCATTATCACTCTACACGTCAAACAGTTGTTCGACCCTGCGTAAATGAAAAGTCTTCACTCAACGATCCATAGGATGGATGATTTGATTTGGTTATTGATTATTGATTTATAACACGATTGAATATGTATGTATGCATGCACGTGTGCATGTTTGTACATGAGTAAGGAGAAAGGGGGACAGGCTGGTAGACGGCTGGATAATGTGATGTGTGTTTGTATCTTTGTATTCGCTAGTTTTCAATTCGTGTCTTCGGAGTTTTTGCTTTGTAATCCTCTTTCTGTTTCAGTCGAATATGCAGAGCTCTAGGGTATTTTGTTTTTCATTCAGGCCTCTGTCACTCTTTTCGTTCTATCCTTCGTTTTTTTTTTTTTCTCTGTCGCTCCTTTTCTTTTTTCCTTTGTTTCATTTTGTTTCCTTTTTTATTTCATGTCCTTTCTTTCAGATACCATCTTTCTTTGATTTTTAAAACCTACTTTTTCTTTCTAAAACAAATTGCGCCGGGGTCATTTACTTTTTTTTTTTTTTCCGTCATGCATACATACATACATACATACATACATACATACACGCACACACACGCATGCTTGCACGTGCGTGCTTACTCGTACTCGGCCACACATACGCATGCTATCACAATAACGCACGCACCCCAAACACACACGAGCATTTAAACCATTACCCTACTGACATGAACATTTCACGCTCGCATAGCAGCACAGGATTAAAGCCAGTTTGAAAAAAGAAAAAAAAAAAGGAAAAGGGAAAGGGAAAAAAGGCGGATCGTCTGACAGACGGAATTAATAAAGGCGAGAGGAGCTGATGGCTAGCTCCTATGTTTTTCATTAGTTCTGATCCCAGCGAAGACTCCCAGATCACTTATGTCTGGACAAGATTAGCTCAGTGAGTCTGGCTTCCTACACTAGTGGCTGGGAATCCGCCAGTTCTTAAGTTGACAGAAGAGGATTTTTCCTGCTGAAAGCGTGAGTTGTAGGATTGTAGGATTCTCTTAGTCCACTCTCTCTCTCTCTCTCTCTCTCTCTCTCTCTCTCTCTCTCTCTCTCTGCATTTTGATTCTGAAATCGAGTACTCTTCTTATTTCTTACAGGATTAAACCGCTAATTCACAGAATAGGTTACAAGAGAAGAGAAACCCATATTAGAAGACACACATGTGACATTTGACTTCCAGGGCAGTTGATCTACTTCTCCAGGCCACAAGAACAAGGGCGACAGGATGTTCTACAGACAATGACCTGTGTCAGACCTTTTCTTGGCAGGCCAGAATGGCTGTCATTGCGCTTTGAATAGATTCAGAACAAAACTGAAACGTGCCGACACGTAACGGAATGTAAACAAACAAAAAACAAAAAAAAAAAACAAAAAAAATCTCTGTCCTCCTCTGTCTTCTGCTTTGTTTTGTTTGCTTTTTTTCTCATATCTGCAGTTGAGTTTTTGCGTTCTTGTCGGTGCCCAGAGTTATTCTGTTTCCTCTGTCTCTGTGTCCAGCACAGGCCATACCAGTATAATGTGGATGGCTTTTGTTGATGTTTATGTGTGTTCAACAAGCAGCACAGATAGAAATCAACCCTTGACAGGAGAAGCAAGCATTTCTCAAATAAACAAATGTAACTAAATATATATTTAAAGCTTACTCGTTGTGGTGCAATTATGCCAGAGTATCAAAAAAGAAGTTTCAATGTATCTATTTTAAGATCATAACCCCAATTGTCAACCATTTTTAACATCCTCTTTTCTTGCGTGCTTTTTTTCAGTTTCGTGGACAGCTCTAATGAAATGTCCAACCCCTCCATTCAGAACCCAAACCAGGTCTCTCCTCGTCGCAGCCTCAGCACTGCCCACTTAAGGAAAGCCACCAGCATAAGCCAACCCACCGGGGGAGGCACCGCACTACAGATGAGGACTCATTTAAGTGGTGTCCAGTGGTGCTTAGCCTGATCCTATTGACACAGTACACTACCTACTAAGGCCCCACTGTAAGACAAGTCCCCAGCAGGGCCGTCTTCTTCAGACGGGGGCCTGTTAAATCAGACATAGGAAGTTCATTTCATTAAAGATGACTTGTTGGAGAACACGTTTTTGAACACTGACAGTTTGGAATGAAACATGAAAGGACATAACTGCCTGATGGTCACTAGCATGGAAGACCGTGCAGTTCTGCAACACAGACACGCTTGACACTGTTCGCTATGGCATCAGCCCAGTGTCAGTTTTTCAGTGTACGTCCTTTACCATTGATAGTCTGGAGTGCCATCTCCCAAAGTCACATCGGTTCCATCCACTTTCCCCTACCACCAATGCAAATTCCATTTTGTGAGAGAAAAAAATCTCACGAGCTGATAGGTGTAACAGCGAGCTGATAGGTGTAACAGCGAGTTGATAGGTGTAACAGACAACGAATGAACGTGAACCGGGCTGATGTCTACACCATTTTGTGAGAGAAAAAAAAATCTCACGAGCTGATAGGTGTAACAGCGAGCTGGTAGGTGTAACAGCGAGTTGATAGGTGTAACAGACAACGAATGAACGTGAGACCGGGCTGATGTCTACACCCCTTGTTGTCATTAGTTCTGATCCCAGTGAAAACTCCCAGCCCCCTTATGCCTGGACACCATCAGTTCGTAAGCCAGCTTCATGTTATAACATAGAGCCACGAATGACATGACGTAAAATCTTAGGGTTTTATTGTTGTTGTTTGTTGTTGTTGTTGTTGTTGTTGTTGATGATGATGATGATGATGATGATGATGATGATGATGATGATGATATTAGAAGTGATGTGTTGGAGTTGGTGCTAGTGTCGATGGTGATGGTAATGGTGATGATGATGGTGTGTGTGTGTGTGTGTGTGTGTGTGTGTGTGTGTGTGTGTGTGTGTGTGTGTGTGTGTGTGTATGTCTCTTTAACTTTTTTGGCTGGCTTTTTTCGGAGAGAGATAGGAGGACAGGGGCTGGAGCCAGAGGGGGCAAGGGGGAGTGCAGTGAACGTGGGGAAAGAGAAGGGGGGGGGGGGGGATGACAAAGTTAAGAAGGGTGGAAAGTAGGAGGGGGCGAAAAAGTGGGAGAGAGTACACACGTATGAACGTGTGTAAGTTGATGCACATGTCCACTGGCGCACATAGCTTTACGTTTTTTTTTTTTTTTTAATTAGCAGGAGACGGAGAACCTCCTACTGTTGCGAAGGATGACCAGGCGATTTAAACGCTGGTACTGCCAGTATTGCACTCCACAAAGACACGCAGTCTGGACTGGTTTTCATTAGATATGGGCATATCAAACAGACTTGAGGAGTCCATGTTGCTCAAAAAAAGAGGTAGAGGGACACACTAATTAGGCAGCTTTCAAAAGGAACAGTCTGGACGGAAAAAGAAGGACAGATACATACACAATGTGACCTACAAACAAGACTACGTAGTCCGGCCATAAAGACGTGCCCGGAAAGAAGTGTTCACTGCTTCCTGCTTAGCTTCCTCTGTGTCTGTCTCGTTTCCAGTCCACATCTTCAGTGGCTTTATGCACCATCCCTTGGAAGTCCTTCCTGTTTGTTCTTCTTCTCCTTCTCTTTTGGAAAGTTAGTTTCAGGTTCAACATCTTCACACACCTACATTGGGGGACATGACTCACGAGGACATAATCCCAGATGGGCTGGAAGGTAAGATTAAAGGTGAAAGTTCCAGAGCCCAGTGTTGGTACAGACAGTGACCCGTTAGACGGACACTATGTCTGCAGCACAGCGTCTTGGAAGGCGGAGCTAACCCTCTCCAGTCGCCTTGATTAACTTCCCCAGAACCGAATCAGCTATCGATTTATAGCTTGCTGGTAGGTAGGATTTTCAAGCCCGTAAAAATCTCTCCCCTCCAGGGAAATAGGGTGTACGGCAAGTTTATCGTGTTTATGATCAGATGGGCGCACTGGTCCTTGTCAGGTCTGTCGAACTGTCGCGGGAAATGGTCACAATACGACCAAAATACATCCTGAAAGATACAACAAACAAAAACAAAAGAAATAACAGTTAAAGACGGCTGGTAAACTATTGACCTTCATAGGCAGTTAGGACCACGCCAAGCTGAGACCCTCAGGCAACCCACTGAACTGCGTTTGTTATTTCTCTTTAAATAAGAAAAAAAATAACAAAAAACATGTAAATCATTATCATCGTCGACAACAACAACAACAACAACATATATACAAACAAGAATGATATATGTGTCTAAAGGAGACATTACAGATTACACAAGTGTCAACCTGGACAGTGTGTATAATGTTTCATCATCAGGTTACTAGATCACAACGATTAAGCTACTGCCATGTTACATTTTGTGACCACTAAAAAATGTGAAACGCTTCCACAACACAGACAGCAGAAACATCCACAAAGCAGAAAAACAGTTGTTGACAATAAAGAACATCAAACACAAATTAAGAAGTAAAGAAAATGAAAAGGTCAAAGAGAAAGATAGAAAAGAGGAAGTTCCTAGCGCAGATCTTCCCCCAGCATCCCCACAGAGACTTAGGAGAGCGAATTGACTCAATGTTAAATACTGCACAACACCTCCAAACCGAGTAATAGTCCCGCCACGAGACATGCTGCTTGAATCTGTTCACTGCTTCCTCAATTCCATCCACTTTCTCTGTCCCTGTCCCAGTCCACAGTTCATCCATGGCTGTTTCAATCAAGTCTGTTTCAAGTCCTGCCCTCTTCGTATTCCTTTCCCCTGCTACTACTGCAAATATCACAGTACGGCAAAACATCTCTCTGTGGATCTGGGAGCTGAGAGGACAGGTCTGACAATGTATCAACTAGGGACCAGCTGATGGCTACGCCCTACTACTTTTCATTGGTTCTGATCAGAATAAAGACTCGCAGATCATCCGTGTCCGGACAGGATTAGCCTAGTCAGATGACTTCGCACAGCCAACCTTGTGTCCACTGTGTTGTACGTGGCTATAGCTGAAGAAGAGTGAAAGGGACAGGGGCACGCGCGTGTGCTCCGTGCGTGCGTGCGTCGGTGTGTGTGTGTGTGTGTGTGTGTGTGTGTGTGTGTGTGTGTGTGTGCGCGCGCGCGCGCGCGTGCGTGAGAGTGAGTGTGTGTGTGTGTGTGTGTGTGTGTGTGTGTGTGTGTGTGTGAGAGAGAGAGAGAGAGAGAGAGAGAGAGAGAGAGAGAGAGAGAGAGAGACAGAGAGAGAGAGATGGTTACATCAATTTCAAAAACACAGAAGATATTTTACAATCGTTTATTAGTGTAATAATGCGGCGATAAAAAACAATTTTTGAAAAAAAAAATTTTTTGACCGAAACTCATAAATACTGTTTCTACCAGAACCAGTAAAAAACTGGTCAAGAACAAATAAGAAAGCCAGTGCATGGTAGAATAGAACTAATCTAAAAAAAAAAAAAAATTTAAACGTAATTTCGGAGCAACGTAGTACTAGGAGTACAGTCGAAGAAATAGGAAAAGGAAGATGCAGCGTCGACCATTGGCATACTACTTTCCTGTTGCGGCTTTCAGTTCTGTGTATATTGGTAAACAGGCACTTAACTCTTTTGAAAAATAAAAGATAACAACATAATTGACAAAACAACAACAACAATAACAACAACAACAGCAGCAACAGCAACAACAATAACAAGAACTATCAGTAACAATTTGTGGAAGATATCTACACACACCGTAGAATTAGAGACAGATTGATAATACGTCTGTTCACGGGAAGCGAATGAATCCATTCATTTACTGAGTAGGGTAAATACATCTTCAACTAATTTGGGTGTTGAACCGCTTGATGAAGCGGATCAAAAAGCCCCTTGTTTTTAGTCAGATAAGTAATAATAGATAATACTTTTTTAACCCAAATAAGTGGATGTTTTTTCTCTTCGTGTTCTTCTGTTTCAATGTTGTTGACATCAACACACATGGAAAATACTGCACCCGCGGGATGATGGTCATTGAAGACAAACATGGGCTAGGAGAATGAGGAATAATAAAAACCATCGTTATTCACGTCTTCAGCCGGACCAGTGGGGAGGCAGGACGTCCAGCTCATCTCTCTCTGGAGGCAGTCAGTGAACGCCTGCAAAGAAGGTATGCTAACCAGCTCCTCACGCAATCTGCTCTGTTCGGCATGGTTTAGCACACCACCACTGATTACTGACAACGCGGGATTCTGTGTGAAGGATGGCCAGAGGGTTGTTGGGCGGGGGACGGAATGGAAGGACGGGGGTAGGGGAAAGGAAAGGAAAGCACGAAACTTACTCCCCGGTAATCATGTATTTGGTCTTTTCTCAAAATAATCATAATAAGTACATTTCTTCAGCTTCTATTCTACCCCTCAACCAATTGACCCCCCCCCCCCCCCCCCCCCCCCCCCCCCCCGCCGCGCCTTTCAAACCCTTCCTTCCACTCACTGACCGAAGGCAGTCCTCATTCAGTTAGAAGTTTGGCGATGCCTGTTTTGCTGGCTGGAAATGCAATATTTAGGAATTTCTCTCATCTCTGCTGCAGCAAAGGAACCTACTACGTTTATTTGTTTTCTTTTCTTCCTGTTTAACGGAGTATTGACATGCTACACTCTACTGTTTTGTGTATTGTTTTATTTAAGTTGTTCAAACGCAGAGTTTTTAGTCTATTGGCTGTCAATAGATACAGGGACCTCAAACGCAGATTTTTAAGTCTATTGGCTGTCAGTAGATACAGGGACCCAGTAGCGAAGAAGTTAGCAATGGAATAGACATAGTTGTATCAGCGTAGATTTTGTGTTAGTTGATTTATGGTACCGTTGTCGATGGTATGGAGGGTTGATGTTATGTACCACAGTAGATGGTATCGGGGTTGATGATATGGTACCACAGTAGATGGTATGGGGGTTGATGATATGATACCACAGTAGATGGTATGGGGGGTTGATGATATGATACACAGTAGATGGTATGGGGGTTGATGATATGGTACCACAGTAGATGGTACAGGGGGTGATGATATGATACCACAGTAGATGGTATGGGGTTGATGATATGGTACCACAGTAGATGGTATGGGGTTGATGATATGGTTCCACAGTAGATGGTATGGGGTTGATGATATGGTTCCACAGTAGATGGTATGGGGTTGATGATATGGTTCCACAGTAGATGGTATGGGGTTGATGATATGGTTCCACAGTAGATGGTATGGGGGGGTTGATGATATGATACCACAGTAGATGGTATGGTGGTTGATGATATGATACCACAGTAGATGGTACGGGGGGTTGATGATATGGTACCACAGTAGATGGTATGGGGGTTGATGATATGATACCACAGTAGATGGTATGGGGGGTTGATGATATGGTTCCACAGTAGATGGTATGGGGGTTGATGATATGGTACCACAGTAGATGGTATGGTATGGGGGGTTGATGATATGGTTCCACAGTAGATGGTATGGGGGGTTGATGATATGGTACCACAGTAGATGGTATGGGGGTTGATGATATGGTTCCACAGTAGATGGTATGGGGGGTTGATGATATGGTACCACAGTAGATGGTATGGGGGGTTGATGATATGGTACCACAGTAGATGGTATGGGGGTGATGATATGGTACCACAGTAGATGGTATGGGGGTTGATGATATGGTTCCACAGTAGATGGTATGGGGGGTTGATGATATGGTACCACAGTAGATGGGTATGGGGGTTGATGATATGGTACCACAGTAGATGGTATGGGTTTGATGATATGGTACCACAGTAGATGGTATGGGGTTGATGATATGGTTCCACAGTAGATGGTATGGGGGTTGATGATATGGTACCACAGTAGATGGTATGGAGGTTAATGTTATGTACCACAGTAGATGGTATGGAGGTTAATGTTATGTACCACAGTAGATGGTATGAGGGTTGATGATTTTTTATGATACCGTTGTCGATGGTAGGGGTGATGATATGGTACAGTAGATGGTATGGAGATTGATGCTATGGTACCACAGTAGATGGTATGGAGTTTGATGCTATGGTACCACAGTAGATGGTATGGGGATTGATGCTATGGTACCACAGTAGATGGTATGGAGTTGATTATATGGTACCACAGTAGATGGTATGGGGGTTGATGATATGGTACCACAGTAGATGGTATGGAGATTGATGCTATGGTACCACAGTAGATGGTATGGGGATTGATGCTATGGTACCACAGTAGATGGTATGGAGTTGATTATATGGTACCACAGTAGATGGTATGGGGGGGTGATGATATGGTACCACAGTAGATGGTACGGGGGGTTGATGATATGGTACCACAGTAGATGGTATGGGGGTTGATGATATGGTTCCACAGTAGATGGTATGGGGGTTGATGATATGATACCACAGTAGATGGTATGGGGGTTTGATGATATGGTACCACAGTAGATGGTATGGGGGGTTGATGATATGGTACCACAGCAGATGGTATGGCGTTGATGATATGGGTACCACAGTAGATGGTATGGGGGTTGATGATATGGTACCACAGTAGATGGTACGGGTTGATGATATGGTACCACAGTAGATGGTACGGGGGGTTGATGATATGGTACCACAGTAGATGGTATGGGGGTTGATGATATGGTACCACAGTAGATGGTATGGGGGTTGATGATATGGTACCACAGTAGATGGTATGGGGGTTGATGATATGGTACCACAGTAGATGGTACGGGGGTTGATGATATGGTACCACAGTAGATGGTACGGGGGGTTGATGATATGGTACCACAGCAGATGGTGTATGGTAACATGTCATGACACCACCTTACACAACGTGTCGTTAGATGTCATGACACCATGTTTCTTTTGTGTCGGTCAGGCGCAGGCTAATGGTGACGGCTGATGCTGACATGATGGTGATGTAGCTGACACATGGTGGCCCGCCTGGCTCTCCTCTGCCCTCACTGGAAGACGGCCATTCAGAGGCTGCAATATTCTGTCAATTTGGAAGGTGTGGCTGAAGTGACGTGGAAAGTCACGAGCATCTGCACTTCAGCGTATTGACACTGCAAACATGCTGGAGCCCTGCTTTAGACTTGAATACTCTGGTTAGAATTTCGTTTGAAACAGATATTTGTTTTTGTTTTTCTTTCATTCGTTGTTCGAACATTGAGTTGTAAACAAACAATGACTAAAAAAAATACAAAAACAAAAAACAAAACAAAACAAAAACCCTGCATTTCATCCAGTGTTGTAAGCGGTTTGCTTCTGAACCTTTTGTTTCCCTGACAAATCCAGTAGTCTTTCCTTTTGGCCATGTCGGATGACGTATTTTTGCTGCATAAGATGCGTTCTTGGCTGTATGACTGGGGAATGTTCTCTCACATATGATACATTACCATCATTTCAGTATTGATATCGTTTACTAGGACTTTAATCCCTTGTGGCGTCCAACGCAATGAATCGGATACAGGGTGTTAAAACAAACCCTGTTGGCTGCAGTAGAACACCAGGTATGCAGTTACATATTCAAGGTTGGAGTCTGATCGGCGCCCAGTGTAAAGAGAACGGTTTCCAATACCCGCCTGAACGTGTAGTGTAGTGCTGTCGATGCAGAGCGGTGTTTGGTTTCATCTTCCCTCTGTCCTGGACGGCAGTCTCCATCCGCCGTACCACCTCCAGCGAGTGTGGACGTTAAACCTGAAGTAACCTACAGCTTTTGTGTTGGCGGACGAATTCCAGACCTCTAAGCTGGGAGGAAGCCAGGGCCCCCCCCCCCCCCCCCCCCCCCCCCTCCCCCCCCCCCCCCCCCACCCCCCTCCCCCCCACCCCCCCCCCCCCCCCCCCCCCCCCCGTAGTCCTGCTGTCCACCTGACTGCAGTGTGCAGAACGTCTTCAGACTGGCACCTATGACACCAGTTGAAGGGCTTGAAGGGCCTCTTTCTGGGTCCTCTCGGCACATAGAAACACTAACAAGGCTGTTCCCAACAGTGGAGATTTGAACCAAAACAGGCAGGAAAGTATCACACACAAAGGGCTGCAGGGTCTGTCACAAAAAGACATGCGTCAACTTCCCGTCACTCTTTCCTCTCTAGCTTCCGGTTTGGCTTCTCCATTTCCGCCATCACCGAACTTCATCCCTCCCTGTCAGCACACTATTCCCCTTCAACTTTCTTACCCCCCTCCTCCAACTCCTCCCCCGCTATGCCATTTTCCAGACTCTTCCTCTCTGCTTCACCAGTACAACTTCCACTGCACATGACATAGATAGATAGATAGATAGATAGATAGATAGATAGGTAGATAGATAGATAGATAGATAGATAGATAGACAGATAGATAGATAAGCGACATTCGATGCAAACACCAATAGAATGTCAGACAAAAATTGATAAAAGAAAGACGCCATCTGTTGGCACCATCTGACGTTTTCATGAGTTCTGACCCCAGTGAGGACTCCCAGACAAACAATGGAGATGGCCTTTGTACATGTTTTGTTCCTGATTACAATTTTCTAGCCTTGTACCGTAATACTTTTTGACTCGTATGTTGACTTATCTTTTTTTTTTTCACTTTTGTTTCTTTTTCTTTATGGGGGTCACCAGCTTGTGTGTGTGTGTGTGTGTGTGTGTGTGTGTGTGTGTGTGTGTGTGTGTGTGTGTGCGCGCGCGTGTGTGTGTGTGTGTGTGTGTGTGTGTGTTGTTGTTACAATCTTCCCTTTCACTTCACAGACGTGAATGTGTCACTGCCATAAGGATTTTATATGCGTCTTGGCGCTGATGTGACAGCTTGAGCTGATATGCCAATGTGTGACAAGGACAGGTTGGACGAACAAGGCCATGGGAATAAACACCTCACCCTTGACTCTTACAGATCAATCAGTCCTCAGCCTTGAGCATTAAAGATCTCTCTCTCTCTCTCTCTCTCTCTCTCTCTCTCTCTGCATTCCGCCCTCATTATCCACTCTTGTCTCCTAGTGTCCCTGCACCTCCATCCCCCCACACCTCCATTTGCTGCTCCTCTCCTCTCCCCTCCACCTCTCTCACTGTCCGTCCGTCTCTCCCCTCCCCCCCCCCCCCCTCCCCCCTCCCCTCCTCCACGCCTCGCCGTTCTCTCCTCCGCTTTGACATCAGACACGGGGGGGGGGGGGGGGCTGACAACAAAGAAGCCAGCCAAGCAGAAACAACGTGACCCCGCAACGATGATCCAAGCCGACAGTGACCAACTGAGGCCTCCAGATGGCGCTGCTCAGGCGGAGACAACTCTCGCGGCTCTCTGCCTGGGACCCACAGACGACAAAAAATTGAATCTGTCCAGTGGCGTACAAGTGAAGGACACCTCTTTAGCCGCTGGCTCGTAACGGTCAGAAAATGACGTGGGAGGCGCTTTATTGCCTTTGGGGAAGAGGGGGCGGGGGGGGGGGGGGGGGGGGGGGGGGGGGGGGAACGGCGAGCCTTTTCAGGACGGAAGGTGGGGGTGGGGGATGTTCAGACGAGCAAACGTAACCAAAATTGAATCTGTCGAGTCGCGTACGTCAAGGATCGTCCTAGTTTGCCTCAGTCGTCCGTTCCCAGTCCTGCTTAAGTGGCTGGTCAGGGAATAGGTCCAGGCCCCTACCTTACCCCTCCCCCCACCCCTCCTCTCCTCTGCCTCTTATCCTATCCGTCTTTCCTCATTCTACGATCTCACTACTACCCCCCCCCCCTTTCTCCATACACACACACACACACACACACACGACACTTCGCGGTCTTTCGACAACAAACGTGCCGCCTTCCCCGCCTTTCCCTCTCTCTCTCTCTCTCTCTCTCTCTCTCTCTCTCTCTCTCGCTCGCTGTGTGTGTGTGTGTGTGTGTGTGTGTGTGTGTGTGTTGTGTGTGTGTGTGTGTGCAAAAACAAAATACGAATATTTGTCGAACGCATTATGCAGTTTTGCTCGTGTTTGATTTATTGATGAAATAATTTCATTGCAGACAATTTGAAAAAGGGAACTAGCAACGCACAGACGTGCTCGCGTGCGCGCCAGCGAACTCACATACACACAGAGAGAACACAGACAGGTAGGCAGATCGACAAACGTTCATGCAGGCAGGCAGACAGACAGAAACAGTCAGGTTTGCGTCGCAGGAATTTATTTACAGACTTTCGTCTCATGGGATATAAGTTTTCTACGTACTGGTCTACCATCCGATTGCCGCCACCTTTCAGCTAAAGCTTCCTCCAGACTCGCTGTCTTCCCACCGGTAGTCACTGTCTATCATTATCGTCACCACGTTTAGCTGAAGCCACCGCAGATTGGCTGACTACCATCACAGATAGTCACTGCTTCTGGCTAAAGCCTTCTTTCCTCCAGACTCGCTGTCTACCATCCGATTGTCACCTTGTCAGTTAAAGTCTATGCTTGCTCCAGACTCGCTCTCCACTTTCCGATGTCATTGTCTACCATTTGATCGTCACTGTGTGAAGTTAAAAACCTCCTCCCCTCCGGACTCGCTATGTATCCCCCGACAGTCATTGTCTACCGGTTGATCGTCACCACGTGTGCCTAAAGCTTCCACTCCTCCGGACTAGCTATGTATCCCCCGATAGTCATTGTCTACCATTTGATTGTCACCACGTGTGATAGTCATTGTCTACCATTTGATCGTCACCACGTGTGCCTAAAGCCTCCACTCCTCCGGACAGGCTGTCTACCACCCGATTATCACAGTACCTAGCTAAAGCCTCTGTTCCCACCTGACTCGCTGTCTACTGTCCGATAGTCACTATCTTCCGTCTGGTCGTCATTTAGATCCTCCATACTGACTGCCTTCTGTCCAATCATCGCCGAGTAGAGTGAACGCCTCTTCCAGACTCATGGTCGACCATTCACAGGTCACTGTCTACTATCTGATCATCGCCAGGTGTAGCTAAAGGCTGCTCACTCTGGACTCGCCGTCTACCATCCGACAGTCATCGTTTACCATCCGATCATAATCACGTAGAGCTAGAGCCCCTTCCAGACTCTGTCTAACATGCGATAGTCATCGTTTACCATCCCATCATGATAATGGTGTAGTCATCGTCTACCACCCCATCATAGCCGTGTATAGCTGAAAGCTCTTCCAGACTCACTGTCTACCATCCAACAGCCATTATCACCCGACCTTAACTACATATTGCTCAAATCTCTTCCAGACTCACTGTCTATCACCCGATAGTCATCACCTATCATACGATAGTCACCACGTGTAGCTATAGCCTTCCACAGA